>PISX010002183.1:0-168729 GCA_004024625.1 Mellivora capensis | reverse complement strand
GAGAGAGAGAGCGAGCACAGGCAGACAGAGTGGCAGGCAGAGGCAGAGGAAGAAGCAGGCTCCCTGCCGAGCAAGGAGCCTGATGTGGGACTCGATCCCAGGACGCTGGGATCATGACCTGAGCTGAAGGCAGCCGTCCAACCAACTGAGCCACCCAGGCGTCCCTTTCTCCATCTTTTTATGACATTTTTACAGATTCAGTTATTAGGGTTCCTTGAATCGCCCCAGGGCTTTTGTATGCGTTGTTTCCTCAGCCTGGAACGTTCTACCACTTCCACATGGGGAACTACTGTTCCTCCCTGAAAAACCCACTGGGCTCCCTCCCCTTTCCCTGAAGCATCCCCATCTCTGACTTTCCTGATTCCCTGATAGGGAGGGTCCAACAAATGTTTTAAACAAACTATTAGGCTCTGCTCTTCTCCTCCCTCATGGGCACAGCTGTCTGCCTCCCTCCCTTTTGTCAGCAAGCCGACTAGCTCAGCCCCTCCTTGGAGAAGACCATGCAAATGTCTAAGGCAGTTATGACGTTTATCCAACCAGAGGCGGGAGATCTGCCTCCGTACACCCCACGTGCAGTGTGGAAGAGCATTACCTCCGGCTAGTGACCTCACGAGCCCAGCCTCAGTTGGCCCCTCTGACTAATGGGGCAATAACAGTGCCCCCCCCCCCCCCCCCCAGTTCTGGTTGTCTTGAAGGCAGCATGGGTTAATTTACTCAGAAATCCCTGACCACAGCCCGTTGGAGAGCACAAGCACTCGACGCAGAGCAGGAGAAAGGCATCTCCTAGTAGGACAGAGCCTCTGAGACCAGGGTCTGGGCTGGCAAGAGGCAAGTGACCTGCCAAGGGTGCAAAGGTTAAGGGAGGCGCTCCCTCTGGGGGCAGCGCTGGTCCAGGGAGCCACGTTGTTCCAGGTCGCCGCTCGTCCCCTGCTGGCCTCTCTGCAGAATGACAGCCCTTCCTTCTGCTCCTGTGGGTCTCTGACCCTCAACCCCACCAGCTTGGAGGGACAGGTCCCGCCTCTGTCCTGTGGGAGCCTCGGTTTATTCTCCCATAAACTAGGAGAGCCTGCCTCAGGTGATTGACAAATAGAAGGCATGACTCAAACATTTATGTCCTTCCCTTCCCACAACGCCAGTATTTAATGAGCACCTACTGTATGCGGTGGAGTGAAGAACACGACTGAGACATAAGCCTTCCCCTTCCGGAGTTTAGGGAGTGGAAGAGAAGGAGGAAGAAGTCAGGGAGCGGTGACTGAAGTAAGGCATGGTCGGTGTTGAGCACGCACTCGGTGCCACACAGGGTCCTAAACACTTGTGGATACTGTCAGAAGACAATGAGGTGGGGACTATTTCTAGTTCCGTTAGGGAGCTGGGGGCCAGAGGCGCCAACTAGCTTGTCCCAGGTGGCACAGCCTCAGTGGTGGAAGCAAGACTAGAACCCACGAAGGTCTGTGCCAGGCTGGGGTGGGGGGTACGAGGATCCATCTGCCCATCTAATTCAGGACATGTTTGTTGAGCACCTGCTGCTCCCAAGGCCAGTGCTGGATGCCGGGGAGAGCGCAGTGACCCCGTGGACACAGCCCCCAGGGAGATGTTCTCCCCGGATGAGATTGGCAGGAAGGGAGATAAATAAGTAAAACGTGTCATTGGCGATTCCCGCTGTACATAAAAGAGAGAGGCAGAGAGGAGGCAGGCTGGAGTGTGTTTCGATTTAAATAGTGGAGCGGGGCCTTGTGGGCTCTTTGGGATTTTGGCTCTCCCCGTGAATGAGGTGGGAGCCACTGTGGGGGGGGGGTGATTCTGAGCAGGGGGGACACGGGGATGACAGAGAGGACTGGGACGACTCCCGGAGCATCCGCGGAGGATGGAGCTGCCTTTGAGTGGGCGAAGGTGGAGGGTTCCGTTTCAGACGTGTCCGTTGGGCCTGTTAGTGTGCATGTGGTTGGGGCTAATCCGAAGAAAACACTTCGCAGGAACCTGGCAGGCGCACCGTGAGCCAAGGGCGAGCCGGGATCCCGGCTTCCCCTGCCGTGGGTATTAATAGTACCGGAACCCTGGAGGGATGGCTTCTCCGTCTTGGCTCTTCCCCGGGCTGCTGCATTGTCCCATGGGGCCACCAGGTGGCGCCAGCGCACAGCGGGCGGGCCCGTCCCTCCCAGCCTGCTCGGTTTGGAGGGTCCCTCTGTGGTGGCGGCTGTCCAGTGCGCTGTGGGTCCTATAGCAGCATCTCTGGCCTCCACTCAATCGAGGTCGGCAGGATGCGCGCTCTTCCCCAGGGTGACAACCTAAACCATCTTCAGACACTGCCAAGTATCCCCTGCAGGGAAAAATTGCTCGGGAGCAGTCAGAGCCCCTGCCTTGGGCTCTGCTCCCCTGCTCATTTACTGCGTGTCCTCTGTGTGCTGGAGCTTGGCTCAGCTGGGGCTCGGAGCCCAGAGGCCCTACTGGTAGCGGAGCTGACGCCCAGGCATGGCTGGCCCCCAGGGGCTGGTTAAGCATTCAAGACAGTGGAACACCAAGGGTCACGTTCATCTCTGGCCCCCTCCATGGGCTCGAGGAGCCCTGGGTTCCATCCAGGTTTCACCCGTTATTAGCTCGGTGATTTTGGGCAAGTCCCAGTAGCTCTCTGAATTTCCCAACAGATAGAATGAAGTGGGAGTCCATTTCAGAGCCAGGCCCCTTGCTGGAATCTGGGATCCAGCCACGGATCCCCCTGCGGGAGCTCACAGACTTGGACGCAGTGTGGAATCTGCACGTGCCAGCAATGCTCCCCCACACTCCGGGACACTTCCCTGCCTCCCCTTTCTCTACTCCATCACCTGACATACTAATCATTATACTCACTTCTCTGGTTTAGTCTTCCCTGTCAAGCATGCAAGCTCCCTGAGGGCAGAGGTTGGCTGCTGTATCTCTGGGGCCAGGCCTGGCACACAGTATGGGGCTCCATTTGGTTGGACGAATGAGTTCCCTTCTTCCATTTTTGCCCCATCTAGTCCATTCTCAACAAGGCAGCTTAAGGGAGCCCACGGAAACCCACCTCAGGTCATGTCCCTTGGAACTCTTCTCAGAGATAAAGGCAATTTCTCCCTGTGACCTGTACGGCCCCGCGGGATCTACCCCCTCTCCCACCAAGCTCATCTCCCTGACCTCATCTCCCACCATCCTCCTCTCAGTCACTCTGCGCCAGACACACTGGCCTCCTTGCTGAACCTCACACACATCAGCATACTCCTGCCTCAGGACCTTTGTACTTGCTGTTCCTTCTGTCTGGGACTTTCTTCCCCCAAGATATTCGGGTGGCTTCTTCCTTTCATCCAAGTCTCTGCTCAAATGTCACTGCCTCAGAGCAGACCCCTGCCCAGATGCTTTCTATCCGTCATCTGATTATTTTTACCATACAGATTACTAGCAGAAAGGATTTTATTGGACTGATAACTTCTTTATCATTAGTCTCCCCACACACCCCCCACACACACACAAAAGACAAACCCTTTCCCTCTTGGAGCTCATAGTGAGCCTCAAGGTCAGGAGGAGCCTCTTTAAAATGGTGACATTTGAGATGTGACTTGAAGGATGAGAAGGGACTGGTCATGGGAAAAACTGAGCGAAGGTTTTTTCTGACAGATGGAATAGAAAGTGCAAAGGCCCAGGGGCTGTTCAATCCTTCCTGTCTAGGCAGGCCCTGCTCATTGGGGTGGTGGTTTTCCCAGGCCATGCCCAGCTGCTGGCTGAGTGCCCTGAAGTCATCAGGAAACTGTAGAGTGTGGCCGGGGGCTGGGCCAGACCTGGCCACACAAAGGCCCATTGACAGCCAGACAGAAAGGGCCGAGGTGGCCCAAGCAGTGGGTCCCTCTTGCCAGCTCCCAGGAAGCTCTGTCGGGAACAATTAAAAGCCTGGAGCTTCTCAGAGACTCCTGTTTTCCAGGGTAGGGGAGAGAGATGCAGGCACCTGGGCACGCAGGGCAGGGGTGTGAGGGCTCCAAGGTCCCACAGCCTCGTTCTAAATCCAGCCCCGCCCCTGGCTGGCTGAATTGTCCTTGGCTACATCAACTCCCTGAGTTTCAGCTCACCCCTAAAATGGGGTGAAAAACAGGACCAACACTACAAGAATGGTGGAGACCATGTATGAGAGCAAGGGGGACCAGACGTGACCCGGCAGGTGGTGACAGCAGGTGGCCGGCCATGGTGTCTGCTGGTACAAAGCATGAAGACCAGCAGGGGAGCATGGCTGGGGTTTCTGGTTCAGACAAACCTGGGTTTGGCTCAGGTTTCCTGCTTTCTGGCTGGAGGCAGGTGGGATCTCCCCAGGCCAGGCCTCAGTTTCCCCAACTGTAAGGCAGGGCTAACAAGAGCCTTCCAGGGGGAGAGGCCTGTGAAGGAGCCAGCATGGCTGACGGGCGAGGGTTCAGTCTGATGACTGAGAACAGAGAAGGCGTCAAGGCACACTGGAGCCAGGAGGGGAAGGAGGATGTGAGCAGGGCCTCGAGGCAGGTGGGTGACCCCTGTACATTCATGTGAACACATTTACAAGCTTGACCACACGTTAGGGTGGTTGGGCACATCGCAGACTCAGGGGAACAGCTAGAGAAGAGACCCTGGGAATGGAAAGCCACACAGCAGAGACCGTGGCCACAGGCGTCTTGAGAGATCCTGCTAGAAAAGCTGGCTGGCCCCAGGCTGGCTATAGCAGACCTGGGTGGTGCACTTAGGCTGGGGCGAAGGGGAGGTTCATAAGGCTTGGGAATTGAGAGCCACGCCATCGTGCCCTCAAGCATTGGCACAGCAAGGACATCACGCTCTGTGACTTTGCCCCCAGCACCCAGCTCAGGGTGGCTACACAGCTGATGAGAGTTGGTTTTGAATGAATCTGTGAATGAATGGGGGAGCGACAAACCAGCCACAGAAAGCTGGGCCTTGGGGCGCCTGGGTGGCTCAGTGGGTTAAAGCCTCTGCCTTCAGCTCAAGTCATGATCCCAGGGTCCTGGGATCGAGCCCCGTATCAGGCTCTCTGCTCCTCAGAGAGCCAGCTTCTCCCTATTCCTCTGCCTGCCTCTCTGCCTACTTGTGATCTCTGTCTGTCAAATAAATAAATAAAATCTTAAAAAAAAAAGAAAGAAAGAAAGAAAGAAAGCTGGGCCTTCTCTGGCCCTTCTCCACCCATACAGTGCTGGGGACTTAGAAATAGCTACGATTTGTGAAGCCTTGTTTATTGTGCATCTGCGATGTCCTAGGTAGGGGCTCGAGCCAGGAACAAAGCAGATCCAGTCCCAGCTCACATTTCAGTGACAGGTGAGGGCCAGGGAAACCAACAAACAGGATTCTTTTGGCTGTGAGTGCTAGGGAGGAAGCGGGATGGGAGTGTGAGAGAGCGAGGAGGGGAATCTGAGGAGACTATGGAAGGAACAGCCGGAGAAATAGCTGAGGGAAGGGCATATCAGGCAGAGGGACTGGCACAGGCCAAGGTTCTGAGGTGGGAATGGGCTCAGTGAGACGGAGGAGTGGCCAGGAGGCCAGGGAGGCCGGGGCGGAGAAAACCAGGGGAGAGGCACCCAGGCCCTGCAAGGCCTGTGGGGTGAGAAGATAGGAGGGCATTTCTGGAAGGTTTTGAGAATGGCTTGGTCTTATTTGCGTCTTAAGTTCTCCTTTCAAAGGGCTTTATCACTGTTATCCCCATTTTACAGATGAGAAAACCGAGGCTCCAGAGTTTTAATGATTTACCTTAGGTGCCACAGCTACTAAGAACCAAAGCTGGGGTCCAGCGGCAGCCTGTCCGTCTCTGGGGTCTGCCGGGCTGGGAAGGATTGAGGCTGCCTGCTGGACCCAACAGGGGTCTCCTGAGCCAGCAGGCTGGAGGTCACCTGTAGCAGCCAGCAAGTGCCCTGGGGAGGTGCCCCTCACCATGTCTCCGGGGGATTCGCCTTTTTACTCTCTGGACAGTTCCGGTCCCGGGCACCTGGGCTGGCTGCCTTGTGGCAGAAAGAGTACAAGCTGCCACCTGATCCGGCCTCCTGCTTTTGCTCTGTGGCCTTGAGGAAGCGCCCCACTGGGCGCCTCCTCTGGGCCTGCTACTGGGTGCCGGTCGCCTGGTCCAGCCCCAGAGCACAGTGCCTGTCCCTTTGCTGGCCCACTGCGGCTGCTGGTACAGGCTCAGGGCAGAAGGGCGGGCAGATAAAGGCGGCCCAGATGCCTGTGGGTGCGGCAGAGGCTCAGGCCCCCCAGATACCAGGACCCCAGAGGAAGGAGACTTCTGCGCCAGAATCTGA
This sequence comes from Mellivora capensis, assembly GCA_004024625.1. Lineage (NCBI taxonomy): Eukaryota > Metazoa > Chordata > Mammalia > Carnivora > Mustelidae > Mellivora > Mellivora capensis. The sequence goes on along the minus strand of PISX010002183.1, from coordinate 162,466 downwards.
CCGTTCCATCCCTCCCGTCCTTCTCGCATCAGGTTTCTGGGGAGCGGTGTCCACACTGCCTGACCCACTTCTCACTCTACCCCCTCCTCAGTGCCCTGCAAGCAGGTTTCCACCCTCTGTGCCACCAAATGGCTCTTGATGTCACAATTCTTGCTGCCAAGTCCAATGGTGGCACCCCCCGCTCATGGTCACCTCTCAGCAACGTTCTTGTGGAGCTCTGTCTTTGGACACCACTACCATCGGCCCTCCACCCCGACAGGTCCCTGTCCTCGGTGACCTCCCCATCCTGAGGCTTTAAATAAACGTGTGTGTGCGTTATGAATAACCTCAGATTCCCATCAGCACCTGATCTCTCTCCTGGGCTCTGGACTTGAAACCCTAAAAAGACATCTTGATTTTCCCAAACACGTACCCCCTCCAAGCCCACCCAGAACCCCCAGTCTTGGCTTTTCTTTTACTTCTGTCCAGCTCCATTGCCACCATCCTGGTCCAAGCCACCTCCATGCTCGCCTGTGGCCTTCCTGCTGGTTTCTCTGCTGCCACATTTGCTCCCAAGGGCAGCCAAAACAGGTCTCTCCCCTGCTGAAACTCTGCACTGGCCTCTGGCCGCTCTCCCCCAAATTCCAAAGCTCTCCCCAGGGCCTCCGGGACCCTACTCTGGCCTCCTCTCCTCCCTTTCAGCCAGACTGGCTTCCTTTCACTTGCTCCAGCAAGCTACATTCGTTCCTGCCTCCGGGCCTTTGCATTTTGTCCTTTCTCTTTCTGTAACTCTTATCCCTGTTCTCTTCATAACTGCCTTGTTTCCTTTAACCGTCAGCTAAATCATGACCTCCCTAGAGGTCTCCTCCCTGGCCATCCGACAACCAAAAGAGCCTGACCCTGTCCCTGGTCACTCTCAATGCTGTTACCCTGTTCATTTCCTTTATCACTCTTAGCACGGCTGGAACCCACTTATTTATTTTGTATTATGTCTCTACCTCTCTATCCTCTCTCTATCCTGCTAGCTTCCCCGGGATGTTGGTTCCGTGAAGGCAGGGATTTAGGTCTGTCTTGTTCACCACCAGAGACGGAAACCGGGAATGCAGTGTCTGGCACATAGTAGATGCTCAGTAAATATCTGTGGGCTGACAGGACGGCTGCATGGATGGATGGCTGGGCAACCAGATAAACGAACTCAAACTATGACTTCCATCATGCCACTCTCCCACTAAGAACCTTCCTTGGCTCCCCACGGCCTGTAGAATAGACAGCAAGCTCTTTGGGCCTTCAGAGAGTTCTGAACTGGTCCCAAATAGGATGGTGACAGCACTCCCGGCAGACACACACATCATTCGTGCTAAGCCATTAGGAAGTCAGCCAGTTAGCTGACTCCCCAGCCCAGCCAAGAGCCATTTGAGAGCAGGGTCTCAGTTGTCTTCATCTGTGTGTCTCAGCACGGAGCCCCTGGTCAGCAGCAGCAGAGAGGCTGGACGAATAAATACAAGGATTCGTGAGTGGCTGAGTGAGGGAGGGAAAGCAGCCCGCTGTGGCCCGAGCAGCCAGTAAGCAGGAAGGCTCGGAAGCAGACGCTTCACACCCAGACTGCTGACCTTTTCAAATTTAGAAGATGGGAGTCGTTCTGCTGTTTCAGGTGACTGCTCCTGGTCAGAGTTTCAAAGTGTATCAAGCTGGAAAGTGTGGCGACAGGGAAACTTTGAAGTCTGCCAGAAATGAGGCTGGCAGTGTCTCTGAGGAGGGGATGATTTGAATAACGACTCGGTTCTCTGATTAGAAGAGCCCCGTGGTGGCAAGTTAGTAAAAACATGCTCCCGTGTAATCTCAGCGAAAGCCACAAAGACCCACAGCATCAGGAGCGAAGGTTCTCAGGGCTTCTAGAAGGTCTTGCCAGCCCACTTCCAGTCTGAGCCTTTCAAACTGGACTCTCTTGTTCCGCAGGTGGGATGGGAGCCACTCGGTGACAGAGGTGAGGTGGCTGTGTGACCATGGGTGGGGCCCTCTTCTGAGACACCAGCTCTGGAGAAGGGACCTGCCCCCACAGAGCAGTACAGCCTGTGTCTACGGCTCTTCAAATCAGTCCCTACCCCTGGCTGGGGTCACTGGAAAGCAGACTCTGATGGCTTGTCACACAGGCCACTTAGTTGGGGCCTCACTGGCGAGGGAGTGAGGGCAGCGACAAGGGGCCCAGAGTGTGGCTGCAACAGAGGCTGCAGGCCGAGCTCTGAAGCTGGGACGGCTCTTCTGCCCCCATCAGGGCAAGAGGACGGGGTCTTTGGATCTCTGCGTCAACCAGACATTGGTTACAGGCGCCCCTGTGGAGGGGACATGACAGCAGGCCGAGTGAGTCCCGGAGAGGGCTGACTTGGTCCTCCACGAGGAGGTGGGTAGCATTCCACAGTGTGGATGTGGACTGTGGTCCGCTTCTCTGCACCTTCACCACCAGGAGCCAACCACCACCTGCTGGACGGCTGTCATAGGCTCCCCACTGGTGTCCCAGCTCCTGCTCTTTTCCCTCCTCCAACACCAACTCCATCACCAGTGACCTGAAGCCAGAGGAGATCTCCCAATGCATACATCAGACCTCCTCACTCTGGTGCTTAAAGCCCTCCAGCGGCCTCCGGAGATACTCAGACTAAAATCCCAATTCTTCGCCACAGTCCACAAGACCCTGCCTCTTGAGCCCCACCTTTACCTGTGACCCCTGTCTCCCTCCTCCATGTTGTGCCAACCCACAGCCTTCTCTTTGTCTGAAGGAAGCCATTCTACCCCAGGACCTTTGCACTTGCTGTTCCCTCTGCCTAACACTCCTTCCTTCAGATAGCCCATGGCTGATTCTCTGTCCTTTACGTCTCATCTGAAATGTCCCCTCCCTACAGCCCTGAGCCACCCTTGATGCTACCACCGATCATCAGGAGAAGGAGCACCCCCAGGCCTGCTATGAGGCTCCCGCTATGTGGCAGACACAATTGCTCGCTCCAAACCCGGCACCCATAATGCTACAGTAGAGTGGGGCTGCGCTGTCCCCCGAATAACCATGATTGCTGAATAATGATTCATATTCACCATCACATGTGAATTCGCTGTGAGGATGAACAGCTACCGCTTACGCAATGATTTCTGCTTGTCCCTGGCAGAAAACTTGCCGGGGAGGGTATGAGCCAAGCAGCTCCCTTATGAGCACAGCTCTCCAGCCTTCTCTGTCACCCTCAAAGGCAGACCTTTTCTCTCTGTCCTCTGCCTCCTGCCCAGGTCCCTCCGCACCTCATGACTGCGCACCAGGGCGCGCACCACAGAAGCGGTGCGATTTTTCCCAGCCAGAACAATAGTGGGAGCTTAGTGAAGGAGCCAAATAGGAAAGAGGTCCCTGCTTTGTGGGGAGCCTAGGGGTAAGGAGAAGAGGAAGTCAGGGAGTAAATCTACTCTTAATTCTAGAAAGAGCAGGGATGTGGGAAGATGCCCGATGGCCGGATCCCACTTCTACAACCAGGGCTCGGCCGCCTGGGGAAGTCACTTCCCTTCTCCAGACTCCACTTCCTTCGCTGTCAGATAAAGAGAAATTAGATGAAACCATGGGTGGCCCATAGAAGGACAAATCGAGAAGCCTAGGAGTCTGGGTAGATACACCTTCCCCCCTCCACACACGCACACCCCTCTTGTCTCTCTCTGTCTCTCTTACTTTCAACAAATATCTTAACACCATCTCCTGCCACGGGCCACTGTGGACGGTGGAGAGTTGAGATTCTTTGCCTTTGGAAGTTTCCAGTGCTGGGGGGAGGGGCAGACAGCTCACACACCAGGGAACAACTAAGTGAACAAGGAGATCACCTAGTGATCCACTATGAAGAAAAATCACACGGGACTGGGACAGTCGGCTGCTTCCGACACTGGGTGTTCAGGGAAGACATGTACCCTCTGAAACCCAAGTGTCCCCAGCACAGGAAGAAGCAAGGGAACCCCCCCACCCCGAGGCTAATGTCCCCATCGTCAGCTTTAAATGCATTCCAATTATTCACTTACTAAACGAAGTGCCAAGGCCCAAAGACAAAATGTAACCTTCGGTACATGAAATGAATTAGGGAGCCAGAGACTGGCAAACATTTCCCATCAAGGGCCGGAGAGTAAACAGTTTCGATTTGGGGGCCACACGGAGTCTGTTGCGACTACACAGCTCTGCCGTGGGCCACACGTAAGCAGATGGCATGGCCGTGTTTCAGTGAAATTTTATTTGCAGAGACGGGCAGCTGGCTGGCCGTAGCTTGCTAAGCCTGGAGTTAGGCTAAAACATAAGAGAAGTATGAATGGAGAAGGAGGGACCACAGAACAAGGAAGGAGTCCAGGAAAATGAAACCAACAAAGTGTACCGGCTGGTTCATCACCACGTAACACGTTCTAGCAGTGACATGGAAGGAGACCGAACGGGCCAACAAGGGAAGAAAAGACAATTGAGGCTCTGTCAGTGCAAAGGAAAAGGGAGTGACAGTGAGGAGTGACAGATTACACGGAAACACAGACGAGCCGGGCTGACAAGTGGAGGAAGGACACAACACTGAACCGTGTTTTCTTGGATCCCTGTCGAGGCTGCAGAGAGAGCTCCTGGCGACGGAGGGCAACGTGGGACCTGAGGTTTTTGCATCTGTCATTCTGCCCGAATGGGTGACCGAAGACAGCATACAGGCAAAACAGATTCTTAAAAAATTTACAGATTAATTCAATAGATATTCGATAAGGGCCTACTATGTTGGGGGTATCAAGACTTCAAGTGGAGAGCACGGACGTTCCTACTAGATGAGGCTAATAAGTAGAATTCTTATTTTTTTTTAAATATTTTTTGTTTTAGAGAGAGAGTGCACGTGGGGACACGGGCAGGAGGGGCAGAGAATCTCAAGCAGGCTCCCTACTGAGTGCAGGGCCCCACGTGGGGCTCGATCTCATGACCCTGAGATCATGACCTGAGCTGAAATCAAGAGCCAGATGCTCAACTGACCAAGCAACCCACATGCCCTTCACAAGCAGGATTTTATTATTTTTAAGATTGTGATAAAAATATGCATCACGTGAAAGTGGAATCTTAACGATTCTTACATGCCCAGCTCCGGATCGCTGGGTATAGTCACAGAGTTTTGCAACCCATCCCCACAACTTCTTCATCCTGCAAAAATGGAACTGCACTATCATTGGCCAGCACCACTCCACTCCCTGTCCCTTCTGAGACTCAAGTTGACCTAGTGACACCTGGGCCCGCAGATTTACACACAGCTGTGTTCACTGTGGGGCATGTGATGGGACCGTGGAAAAAGGGGAAAACCGGGGACGCCTGGGTGGCTCAGTTGGTTAAGCGGCTGCCTTCGGCTCAGGTCATGATCCCAGCGTCCTGGGATCGAGTCCCACATCGGGCTCCTTGCTCGGCGGGGAGCCTGCTTCTCCCTCTGCCTCTGACTGCCTGTGCTCTCTCTCTCCCTCTCTCTCTGACAAATAAATAAAAATTAAAAAAAAAAGGGGGGGCAAAACCGAAAAAACTTCCACGTCCATCAGGAGGGAAGGTGTTAAATAAACGCGGCCGTTCGGAGGAAGAAGGCAGTTTTCGTGCAACAGAGATTCCTGAGGACCTACTACGTGCTGGGGCCAGTTCTTGGCACCGGGGAGAGAGCAAGGACAAAGCGGTCTCTGCCTTCATGGAGACGCCATTTAAGTGAGGTTGACAGCCGACGAACAAAGAACCCATAAAAATACAGGATTCAGAGTCAGAAATCTTATGGAACAAAATAAAGGAGGCCTGGCGGGGATAGCATGTTGGCGTGCCGCTCCCGCGATGCCTCTCCGAGAAGGGGACCCCGAGCTTGCTTTGAGAAGCCTTTCCATCACAGGGAAGCCATCTCTGTGGAATATTAGGATAAAAAACCACAAGTAATTACAAGACGATTTCTGTTGTTCTTTAACGTAAACGCGTCTTCGTCTCCCCATACGCGCATGCAGGTAGACGGGCATCAAGACGAACCCAATCCCAGCATTCGAGGGCGAGGGATCTTGAACTTTCTCAGTGAGGCTGTTCTCATGTGTTATTTTTATCCATAAAAATACTTATCAACTGTCTGTAAACAGAAGGCATTTAAGAGCACATATACAAAAAAAAAAAAAAAGGAGCTTAGAGGTTCCGAGCATTCACGTCGGGGCGGACCCCGGCTGTCTTTGTGCGCTGGTCTTGGGATCTCCAGCAGACAGCGGCTTTGGTGGCTTTCGCTCCCCAGCTCTTGAGCTGCGGCTGTCACCAGGGGATTTTGCTCTCCCCAGGGTCATTTGGCAATTGTCTGGTGGCAATTTTGGTTGTCACGACTGGGGAGGGAGGGGCGCTGCTACTCGTCTGTAAAGGGTGGATGCCAAGGGTCCAGCTATCCACCCCCATTCCCTGTACAGAGAATGATCCGGCCCCAGATGATAAGAGCCGAGGGTTGAGCACCCTTGTTCTAGAAAGCCGGGCAATGTCTTCCTCACAGGTCTGGAGACTAATTGGCACAGCCTGTGGCACAAACCCCAACAAATGGGAACTACTATTTTTAGGACTGTACTTCCCCCAAATTAAAAAAAATTTTTTTGAGTGTGGAGGAAGTGGTAATGCCAGGAATCAATTCTGCCTAATTCCAATTCTGGTGACTTCTTACTGAAAGGGATCCTTGATTCTTTAAACAGCCACACAGGTCTTCACGGGCTATTTGTCTGCCGATCAGAACTGATGTAGGAAGGTCTAATTCCTCCCGGGTTTTGTTTAGTCTCATCCACTGCCAGTGGTTCAGGAACATTCCTGCTAAATTAGCCCGGCTCTTGGATATTCAGCTCTCCCTCTCTGGTCCCCAGATCCCTATGGCTCAAACCACTCAGGTTTCTCTTGTAGGAAAATCAGGATCCAAACCCTCCCTGAGCTCCCAGCCTTCTCTTCTTGCCCCTTCCCGTGGGATTGGAGAGGCGGCTGCCCTCACCACGGCTTCACCGCCTCCCTGCTCAGCCCCCTCCCCTGTGGCCCGCCCCGCAGTGTGGAGCCCTCTCCCATGCCCTATGCCCTCCTCCCCATGCCCCATAGTTTTGAGCCTCACCTTCCTCGTGTTTTCCCTGCACTCAGCACTGTGGACCCCTCCCTCCGCTCGAGCCCTTCCCTTCCCTTTCCTGTCCTGCCCACTGCTGCTTCCTCCTACCCCTCTGTCTGCCCAGCTCCTGCCCCCTCTGCTGCTCAGCTGTTATCAGTGGAGCTCTTCCAGCCTGGGGCCAAGGCCACCTTCTCCCTGGAGGCTCCTGCTCTACTCCACTCCAGGGCATCAGCATCCACTCCTGAATCTGGGCTCGTCTCCCAGGCCATCAGACACCATCCACCCTGGTCCCCACTGTTCTTTGGAGTCCCCAAACCAGAGTATGTCCCAAATGTCTGTTTGCCCTATCTGCTCGGTGGCCTCAGAACCCCTGAACTCAACACGCTCACAACCGATCTTGTGGTCTTTGCATGAACCTGTTCCGATTCCAGGGCTCTCATCCCAGAATGGCCTTGCCATGAACCCAAGTGGAGAAGCCAGAAGCTAGGTGGATTGCTCCGTCCCAACAGCAACCTGTTCCCTCAGCATCCCCCCAGCCCTGACTCCACACTGTGCCCACGTGACTGTGTGCACTTAACCTGGTTCCCCCCCCCTTTTTTAAAATAAAGATTTTATTTATTTATTTGACAGAGATCACAAGTAGGCGGAGAAGCTGGCAGAGAGAGAGGCGGGGAAGCAGGCTCCCTGCAGAGAGCCCGATGTGGGGCTCGATCCCAGGACCCTGGGATCATGACCTGAGCTGAAGGCAGAGGCTTTAACCCACTGAGACACCCAGGTGCCCCCCTTCTCCTTTGCTTCTCTGCAGCCCCCATTCTCCCTGCAGCCAGAACCATCCAGTAAGTTTACGTTTAATGACATCACACAGCCCCTCCTGCTGGCAACTCTCAAGATCACTGTTCTAAGGCTAAAACCCAACCTCCTTCCTTACCTTGGCACACAAGGCCCCACCAGGCATTCGGCCTCATCCACTGCGGCTGGGGCAGTCCTTTGTCCCTTGCACAGGCCCAGCAGTGTTCTGGCCTGCAGCTCACCCGGTAACCTGCTGGTCCCCCCAACCCCACTGTTCACCGACCTCCCACCAGGGACCCCTTCCATGCCATATGCCTATGGTCAGCAGCCATGTCCTTTGCAGCACTCTTTGTGGTTGCTAATTTTTTTAAAAAAGATTGTATTTTTCTTTTCTGGGGAGTGGGGAGGGACACTGGGGAGTCCAAGATGAAGGGCTTGATCCCAGAACCCTGAGACCGTGATGCAAACCAAAATTGAGTTTGACGCTTAACCAACTGTGCCACCCAGGCGCCCCAGTTGTAAATTTAATCATACCCTCCACTGGGGCTGTGGGGAAAAAGGACAGTTAAATTCTATGAGGCACTGACCCTGTCCTTTTTGCTAATCATTATATTCCTAGCACCTGGACACAAAACTTTACATTCAGTAAATACAGTGAATGGTGAACATTCAACAAACAGAAGCTTTGATCACAGTCTCCAAGTGGAACCAGGCGACAGCAAACCCTGGACGGACCCCAGAGGAGCTTCTGGATCCAAACTCCCAACTCCTCTCATCCTCTCCCTGCCCAGGTGTCTTGTTTGACTCAATGGGCATCACCTGGGCCCATTCTGGAAAGAAAGCCCAAGGGTGGGAGGACGCCTGGTTTGGTGCTTTTGCTCCATCGGCTGCGGCTGTCCCTCCCCTGGTCTGGTCGGTCGCCGGGCTCGGGCGGGCAGTCTTTCTCGGGAGCACCCCGGGGTCAGCCGAGCCACGTGGAAGCCAAGCTGCTTGAAGGACCACACAGACGCTGAACTCCAAGAGAAAAAGAGGGGAGAGGCCTCCTAGAAGCCAGACTGTTCTAGGCAAAGAAAGACGACCACCAAGGTTCGGTTCTTGAATATGTATTTTTTACTGAAAAAATCATTCATAAATTAACATACAAAAATGTACAAACACATGAGTAAATAATGTAATGACAAAGGACTATTTTTGTGAAAAGTGTTTTTAAAACATCTTTAGATTTCAGTGCAAAAATGTACCCCTGGCACCTCTTCAAACATAAGAGCAAGCTCAAAAAGAACGTCGTGATGGAAGGAAGCTAGCTACGTCCAACGCCATCGTCCACGGAGAGCGGGCACAATCAGGCCGGGCGGCTGCTGCTCAGCTGCTTGTGACTGTGGCAGACGGAGGAGCTCCAACAGGAGCCCCTGTCACGTCAAAAGGAGTATTTCTGCGGTAACTCCTCGCTCGGGAAAAGAGCGTGAAAGGACAAATGTTTCCCTGCATGCGGCTGAGACGGGACTGACTGAACAGGTCACCTATCAGTCACCTTCAAAGAATTTCAGCTGCCAAAATACGCACAAGGTCACATTTGGTTCTTATTATCCATTTCTTTTCTTTCCTTTTTTTTTTTTTTTTGGTTAAACATGAGAATCTCACACCACGAACAGCTCACGGGCCTGGCTGTCTGTAACCTCCGCGTTTCCCACACGATAGCTTGGCGGGTGAACGACGGGGCGGTGCGCAGTACGGTGGCTCCACTAATAAGACTAACTCACACGGGATCGCAAAGTAATTTCAGTGACCCTACCTCAAGGAGTGAAAAGACACCTTCCTTTTGGCCTCAAATAGGCGTTTTCTTTTTAAAATCAGCTGTGTAGCCTTTTGCCAACGTTTTGTTCTTGGTGGCAGGTATGTTCGTGAAAAGCTTCGAACAAGACCATTTTACAACACGGCCGTGTACACACACGTCATCCTTAACCAAGGATCACTCTGTTCTGGCAAATTCTTCCAAATGACATCATGGCTGTGTCCCACTGAAAGCCGTTCACGGCCTTCGGGGCTGAGAGGACAGGAGGAGGGGCAGAGTCAAGGCCAGCACACAGGCCTGAGGGGAGGTGGGAGAAAAGGGCAAAGAAATCTTTATTGCTCTGTGCACCAGACTTCAAAGGAAAACCAAGTGTGCTCCTGTGTGTACTGTTCCCTCATGAAGGTCTTTTAAAGCATGAGATGCTCAACATTCTTTTAAAACATATGATACAACTTACCAGCATTTTCAAGGGCAGCAGCCTGCTCTCTCATATGAGCCGATAAGAGCTTTGTAATGCAGTTGGTTTTCTACAACACCGCTCTATTCTTCAAAAGAACAAAAGCAGGAACAAAAAACAAGGCCTGGCCAATCACTCCCACAGCTTGTGGGGATCATATGTCCACGGAACCAACACATGCAACGGAGAAAACCCCAACCCACACGTATATACACAAATATATCCCTACACACACATCCATGTAAACCATGAAAATTAAGGAAGTTGAAGGCAAACAAGGCAATTAAAAAAAATATGAAGTACTTTTCAGAAAGTACTCCTAATCACAATATATAAATATGCTTTATGGAAAAGGAGAGGAAAAGACTGGCATTTTTCAGAATCCTACAGAAGCCAAGAGGGACTATGGATTGAGGGATCTGGCTCAGGGAAAAACAGAGAGGCACAACTTCAAGGGCAATTTAGAATCTAACTTCAAGAAGTGCATGGGGTGTGAACCCAGCACTCAGGCTTGGGTCCTGGCATCCGGGAGCTCTGTCTGTCTACCCACCCAGCTCTGACTGGGCCCACCCCGGCCCCCAGCTGAGCCACACCTGCTCCCTGGCTGACTTCTTCAGTCCATCACTCATTAGTTCTATGAACTAGTTCACAATGTTGACAAAGAATCTTCCCAGAAACCAAAAAGGGAAAAATTCAGAGGAATCACTGAAGCTAGTTGATAATTTAGGCACAGATTTCAGGAATTGTGGCCAAGTTCCACAAGAGAAAAAAAAAAGGGGGAAAAAGAAGAGGCAGAAAACCCACGCACCTGACCCCACCACTCTCGGTGATGAAAGGACAAAAACTTAAGTCAAGAGATCCAGGGGCGTGTGCACAGGAGGCCCCCACGAAGGGGTCTGCTTTGAGCAGGGAGAGGTCCTGTTTAGCAGAAGACTGGGATGAGAGGGTATGTGCCCAACAGGGAAGACAGAGTCCACAGAAAAGTCAAGAGCAAGACTTCTGGAAGAGGGAGGGAGGGGACAGGAGTCAGCGACCCGTGACAGACTGGACTGTCCCCATCTGTTTGTGACATGCCCTATACCCACTCCCCTCCAAAGTGATAGAAATCTGGGAGGTGATAGCCTTCTACTGCATTTTAACTGAGTCCCTGCATTTGCCAACCAAGTGAGTGATCTAATATATAAATCCTGTTTGAATTGGAGCCAGCTATAAAATTAAATTTAAAAAAGGCATTTTACATGGCTTATTTACAATTATACTTCTTCAAGAAGTGATTGTTAGAGGTCTATTTATCTTCCCCACTCCCTCCCCCCCACCCTCAATCCCCACCCAAAGCAGGTAATTAAAAAAAAAAAAAAAAAAATTGAAACCAAAGAGAACACCAGAGATGGAGAAGAATGGTGTGTGGAGTTTCACTTGCTCTTCCTAAAACACAGCTGCCCTGTGGTGGGGTTGCCTCTTTGCTCTGAAGGCCGAGAAGCTCCAAAGGCCATTCGTAGGAACAGGCTCGGCGCCAGGACCACGGCGGACGTCGGTTCCTATTCTGGAGATCCCGGCGGGGACGGGACGCTGGGGTTCTAGACCGGGGGAGGAGAGCAGTGGGACCGACGTCCGTCTTGTGAAAACAGAAAGCCAGTCCTGATGAAGGATGTTCCCAGCCACGGTGAAGGCGTTTTGTGCGCGTACTCTGTTCACATTTTCTCCTCGAGCCCTGTGATCCTTCACCAGATGCCGTATCTCTATTCTCTTCCTGTGTGGAGCCCCAAGACCTCTTCCCAGGCTGCTTTCCTGGTGGCGGTGGGTAAAGCAGACAGGTTCTCTCCTCGCCTCAGTACTCGGTCACCTGAGCCAGCTCGGGTGTCAAGTTGACAGTTATGTTTTTATACAAGGCGTCGTATGTGATGTTTGCAAAGTAGTTCAAGTTGTTGAGGCCGTCCAGCCCTTGCCGTTCTTTGGACTTGCGCAGCAGAGCGTACCTGTTTGAGCAGAGAACAGAGGGTGGCTCTGAGTGAGGGCCCAACGCCACACGGCGGAGGACAGAGCAGGGCAGCCCACACACGGGCCACAACCCAGGGCAGCTCTCCGGCATCACACGGCGGGGGGACAAGCCCACCCCTGCTGAAGGTTATTTTATTTATTTATTTATTTTTTTAAGATTTTATTTATTTGAGAGAGAGGCAGTGAGAGAGCATGAGCGAGGAGAAGGTCAGAGGGAGAAGCAGACTCCCCGTGGAGCTGGGAGCCTGATGCGGGACTCGATCCCGGGTCTCTGGGATCATGACCTGAGCCGAAGGCAGTCGTCCAACCAACTGAGCCACCCAGGCGTCCCGCTGCTGAAGGTTATTATCAGAGACCCCTCCTATTTCATGCCAGGGGCTTTACTTATGACCTCATTTCATTTAACGCACCACTCCTTAAGCAAACAAGGAAACCAAGGCTTCCGTTGTTCAATGGTTGGCCCAAGGTAAGGTCACGGAACGGGGAAGCGGGAGGTAAGATATTAAAAATACACCAGGTGAGCAAGGTCGGGTCTGCATTCGGTGCCTTCTCACTCCCCTGACAAGAGTTCATGCAATCAGAACCGGTGGTCCGGAGAGCAGTCCTCCTCCCGGTGAACAAGACAGAAAGGCACTCAACACAGAGCTGACACTCCATCCCCATGCCCCAATTAGTCCAGTATGGAACTTCCTTATCAAGTGCGCCCACATGAACAGAAGCTCAGGGGTACCCTTCCAGAACCGGAGCTCACAGAAAGGGGAGCCAACTCTGCTTCGCCCTGTCAGTGTAAGCTACGTGGGACCTTTAACCGAGTGGGTCTTTCTCCAACTCCCTGAAGACTACAGAGGAGACCATGAAGCTTAAGAGACCAAATTAGTGATTTCCTTCAAAGATCTGTGATCAAATTGTTCACCGATAATCTGCTTTCACACAAATGCCTGCCTCACAGGTACATGAAAACCTATTTAGGAATTGCAAAGCAGCCAGACCAAGACCATGGAGAGAAGGTGGGGAGTAAGACGAGGGTTGAGTATGATATGCTCTGGGACATCTGGAAATGCAAAGTATAGAGGATATGTGTAAGAACAACAAACAAATTGCACCAACCTTCCAAGAAATTGGACTTCTCCTCGGTGGTGATGAGGAATAGACTTGTACTTCCCGGTGTCACCTTCTGGCCGGCTCACAGAGTAGCCTGCATTCTGTACTCTGTCCCAGACAAAGACATTGGGCTTTCAGATTACAAGTTCAAGTACCCCAGACCACCACATCCACACCAAGGTGGAGAAACCCCAGGCTGAACGGCAGAACTTCTTCTCCATATAAATGTTCAATCGCCCATCTCCCTGGGTAAGTTCACGGCTTTAGAAAAGAGGTCTACGATACCAAAATGTTTTGAAAGGGAAAAGGAATTCAAAATTCTTGGGAGTAAGGTGAGACACAGGCTCTCAGGGACAGGGGCAACAGTGAGCATTCATTCCCCTGCAGGTGAGTACACATGAACGCTCCCTCTGCCGGCTTGTCTGGGTCCTTTCAAAAGTGCTTTTCTCCCTGGTGGGCAGCGCCTTTCCTGTCCACAGCCTACCACAAAGCAAGTCAGTGAAGTCCGAGTTGCACTGTGTTTTCCCTGCTTATGAACTTTAATGACTGTCTACTCCCCCATCGTCAGGGAGATGAACTAATTTGTATGACATCCTCTGATCTCAATGTAAAACTTCACAACACTAGGAGGAGAGCAGGACTTAAGGAGGCGTCCGGTTACTTATTCTGCATGTGGTAAAGACAGGATTTCACAAGCTGGCTTCACTGGACACTTGACAGGGCCGTAAGAAGTAGCGCACGGAGGCAGACTCTGGGTACTGACGTGCAATCTATGGTCGTCTTCATTTTCAAACTTGGGAGAGTATTATTTCAACATCCTCCTCTTGACTCCAAATTATACTCTCCTTTCATTTTGGGAAATGTGTTCTCTCTCCGGTTTGGTAAATACATAGAGGTCTACAGTTGCCTGGGAAGGGTGCAGGGCACTGGGGAGAACCAGCTCCCCCGTTCCTGCGCCTGGGGGCTCCTGCTGAGCTGGGGAGAGCATGAGTGGAGAATTATGACAGATGTCCTGGGGGAGTTCAACTGGATTCAAGGACCAGTCAAACCAGTTACGTTTATGGAAAAGCTGTTCATCTCTACTAGGTTCCTAAGAAACCCAAATTAAGAGGATGAGATGTCATTTTTACCTCTCAGATTGAGAAAGAATTATCTGGAGCTCTTTTGTCCAGTACAGCAGCCAAGGGCTGAAATGTGGCTAAAAGCTTGTCTATAACCAACGTGGGCGGTGATGTGAGAAAGCAGGAATGTTGACGCACGGCTGCTTGGAATCTTTCTGTGATCACTTTTGGAGGGAAATTCTGGTAACTATCCAATGTAAAAGAGCATTTACTTGACTTTGTAGTTCCACAGCTAGGAATTAATTCTGAAGAAATATTTGCACACTCGAACAAGGACGTTCGAAACTATAAACAATGTTCATTAACAGGAAAGGATTAAATAAAATATCGTGCATTTTCATAAAGGAATGCCGTGCAATTGTTAAAGATAACGAAGTGGTTCTCTCCGTGTTAACAGGGTTGGAAGAGGAGAAGGGATGGGTCTGGGTTGTTTGTGTTTGAATACAAGAGGCAGAGAAAGAACAGCCCTGTTAAAACGGCTGCTTCCTGGGAACAAGACAGCACAGCAATGGGGATTAAGAATTATACCCTTTGGTTTATGCACCTTTATTATCTGTATTTTTACCAGCAAGTATTACTTTGTAATTAAAGCAACAAGTAACTTCCGTTTTTAAAGCCCACCGAGAAAGTCAACAGATACAAGATGGAGATTATTTTGCTTACTTGTTCCTTATTAGGTTACTATTTACTTACTCTGTAAAAAGATTAGTTTATACTACTCAAACATAGCATCATTCTCACAAACTTGTATAATATAAGCCTTATCCAATGGAACAGATCAATCTGCATACTCCTGTCACTAATACGTGATCTCTGGTTTGGGGAGGTTTCACTGAAATGTGCTTCGACTGTAAAATATATACCAAATACCAAATTTCAAAGGTATAGTAAGAGAAAAAACAAATGTCAAGTATATTTCATTAATACTTCACACTGATTATACGTTGGGTGGATATTATTTTTGATATAGTGTGATAAATATACTATTGGCATGTTTTATTAATACGCTAAAATGAATTTCATCTCAAAGTTCTTTTTTTAACCTTTTTAAACGTGGCTACCGGAACATTTCACATTACCTACATGGCTTGCGCCCAGATATCCTATCTGTGTGGTGCTGTCTGGGGAGCCTAAGGCAGCATTTTTAGAAGGCCCTGGAAACCGGAAGAGGGGAGTACCTGTTCCACAGGTCGTCATCTTCTCCACCCCAACCCCAGAAAGCGTTCGGAAAGCCATTGATCTTCCGAAACTGTTCCACTGTTAAGCCGCTCACTCCACCAAAGAACTCGGTGTAAGGAAGCCTAAAAGGAGACATACAGCCTGAATCATCTGGGAATTGAAGGATGGTTTCTTCCCCTGGGGACGGCCACCGGAGAACTGCTTCCTATATGACACAGCGCCTACTGCCCTCAACCATCTACCACCGTTCCCTCGCGCTGAAACACATCGACCTTTGTGGCTAACTGCATCTTTCTCTAACTGCTTTGCTTCATAACAGCTTTACTGAAACATAACTGTACATTCCAAATGATTCACCCACTTAAAAAGCATATGCAATTCCATTGTTTTTAGGATATTTGTGGAGTTGTGCCACCACGAACACCAATCCATTTTAATACCTTTCATCACCCTCAAAAGAAGCCTTGTACCCATTAGCGGTCCCTCCTCATTCCCCCTCCTCCCCACAACCCGATGCAACCACTGTTCTTTCTGTCTCTACGGATTTGCCTATTCTGGACAAGTCACGGGAGCACAATCATGCAACATGTGGCTTCTGGTAACTAGCTTCTTTCACACAGCGGCGTTTCCAAGGTTCATCTCTCCGGCCACACGGAGCAGAGCTCCGTTCCTTTTACCTGCCTGACAGTGCCCCTCGCCGGGGCTGTGATCCATCTCATTCGTCCACCCGCCAGCCGCCGCACGCTGGGGCAGAGCTAACAGGATTTTGCCATCTTTGCATCTTGCAGCACCTTTAGAGTCAACCTCTCCCAGAGGAAATGATACTCACAGATACATATACTTGTCCAACTTCGTTGCAAAGTGCCTGGGCATCTGCCCGCATCCATAGTAGTTCCGATCGCTTTCTGGTATATGATCCACGTCATGAAAAATAAGACAGTCCCAGTCCAGATCCTTCATTGCTTCTTGAAAACCGACGTTGAAAAGCATGGCTCGATTAAAGGGCTGGGTGCCAACCTAAAAGAAGCAGAACTGTCTTTTTAAAAGGACTCGTGGAGCAACATCTTCACGGCCTCAGCGCTGCCTAAAGGAGAGCTTCATGAACCCGACTGGGACAGATCATGCGGCCAGAGCGGGGCCTGGCCCGCAGGCTCACTACTGCCTCTTGTAAGCCACTTGACATCTGGCCTCGATTTCCTTAGAAGTAAGAAGGGTAACGGGCCGAGGCTCCTCTCTCCCAAGACTGTTGTAAGAGCAGGCATTCGACCTCTCTCGGGCCTTTGGAGGAGTATCCAGCCCCATAAAAGGAAGAAAGAACAATACAGGCATTTCTCTCCACTGCTCCTTATCTTAAGGGGAATTTCCTGGGTCTGGAGACTCAAGACACCACCAAAGCACCTCTGGCTAAACCACCTTACAAGGGGCCTTTGTTCGAGGGTAAACAAAGTTCCATCCTGGACTCACTCAAGTCAGCTGGTGCTGGGTAACACCCCAGCCAGAAGCCTGGAGCTGCTCTCTGCTCCCCTTTCACCTCTGGGGGGCTCCAGTCCTAAGAAGAGTTCAGTTTCACTGGCTCTGTCTGCCAAGGCGGACTGGCTGAAACCACTTGAACCGCTGTCTCAGAAAGAGCAAGGACGGGCCACTCACCTGCTCGACCACGTAGAACGCGAACCGCAGGCGCTGCCGCTGAAGCATGGGGATCAGGTGTCTGAGCAGGACCGGGAGGTGCTCGTGGCGGTTGCGGAAAGGGATGAGGATCGCCACCTGGAGAGGGTCACCGCACAACAAGCCGTCCCGTTAACGCCCTCAACTTCGGCTTTGCGGCAGGACCCTGCCACAGAATCGGTGACCAGCTAGTTCCCGGGGCATTCTGGAAGGCTGCCTTGTCCTCGACCTCCACTACATGGAGAGCTATGCCGGCAGGCGGACCCTCGGACGTAAGCACGCACCACACTGTGTACACAGTCGGCCCGCTGAATGAGTCACTCTAGACCACCACCCAGAGACACATACTCACTCTACACCATGACCCGCACACACGTGCCCACAGACATGAGCACACAACTAAAATGGACTCCACAAGACAGTACTCCCCTTACAACATGCAGTACACTTTGACAGATATCTGTCTTGTATAGATATCCATTTTTTAAAACGCTGGTCATTAAGTTGATATTACATCCCAGTGACGGGCTGGAAAAGCCCATCTAGTCCAGATCTACCTTGCTCACTGCAGGACGGGCACAGAAGCTGCACTTGAACAAATACTTGTTACAGGAATGGACGGATGCAGGCCAGTGTCAGGGGCCAGGTCCACACTGAGGCCTCCTGACCACCGTCATGCAGAAAACCACTAAGCAACTGTTAGTGCTGGGCTGGGGAGCTCTGCTCTTTGTTGCACTAAACTCACGGTAACAATGCCAGACAAGGCGCGAAGCAGTGAATTTGTGAAGATGACTTTTACCACTGTGGCCCAAGAGACCTACCAACCCTCCCCCTTGCTTAGCCAGTATTCCTATAAAGACAAAAGGGTCCCGCACAGTCATAGGAACGATGCACGTTTTTTGGGGCTACAGTGTCCTTAGGGAAACCCATGCCTCTGAAGTGTTGCCATCAAATGCAGATTCTTTGCAACAGGTCATAGGGTGCACATTACGAATTATCACAGTCTGTGAATCCCATGGTGGCTTGGAAGGACGGCAAGGCCAGGTGGGCCTCCTAGCACCTCGGGCATAGACCCACACCCTACCTTCCATCGAGGCATGCAATCTGAAGGCTTCCAGTGACCTCCAAGCTTGATGGCTGGGTCTTTAGAGAAGATTTCATGGATGTCATCCATTGTGATTTCACTCATGTTTATGTCTATTGGGCCCTCTAAACAGAGAATGGGGGGGGAGAATTAGGAGGCCAGAAAGCGACAGCACGTTTTCCCCTATGACCAGGGTTTCACTCTCTAGGGAGGGCCAGTGCTTTTTTTCAGCTGACTGTGTTCTTCACAGAGATGGGAGGCCCTTCCCCTGCTTTGCCAACTCCCTGCATTTCAGCTCATCACTAGTACTGCGTAAAGCGGCAAGTCGAGAAATTAAGACTCAGTGGAATGGCAGCTGAACTTCTCAAAGAGGAAGGGGGAAAAAGTGAGCCTGAACTTGGAGCCTCTCTGGGTGCTCCAGAGGCAAGCACAGACAAAGGGCCCCAATTCACTCATCAATGATCCCGAGTGATGCGACCCAGACCCCAAACACTCGTTATCACTGACTTAAGTGAAGAAGGGGGCCTGTCTGAAAAGCCCAAAGGCACGGAAAACATAGAAGGGCTTACTGCCCTTGAGATTGCCCTTTATAATTGAGACTATACAGGAGACGGCAAGAACGAAAGGACAAGACCACAGAATTCTGAACCAACGCTTGAAGAAAGTCATTCATCCATATTACCAAACAAGGTATAATCAGGATGGGATTTATACTAAAAGATAAAGCTGGTTGCCTGTACTTTCTCTAGGACATCCTAACAGGCCCCAAGTCATCAAGGAGGGGGTACATGCAAAGTAAAGACTGAGAATATGGTAGAAAATGACCCCAGGAACACAGGCAACCTTGCAGAAGGGCTGAAGAAGGGTCAGGACACAAGTAGCTTTTGTAATCCCTGTTTCCAATGGCAGGGAGGCATTCTATTCTCTACATAGGGAAGGCATCCTGAGAGATCGAGAACACTCTTTCATTTTAATAAAAAAACAAAACAAAACAAAACAAAAAACCAGACACGTCATTTTGAAAAGCAGGGGGCACTGTACTCACTCATGGAAGGGAGCCTCTCGGGGCAGGTATGGTTTGCAAAGTAGGTGAAGTCTTCAGGAAGAAACGTTGTGGTTTGTAGGAAGGTTTCACTGTGGTTCAAGTCAAGAGGATAATCTAGACAGGGAAGAGAAAAGGCAGCTCAGACCAGCACAGGTCCTCAATTCTGCAATTCTCAGAGGCCTATCAAAGCATTTTTCTTAGCTATCATCTTCTGCAGAATCAGGATTCTGGACCAGCTCTTTGCTGCAGCTAAAAATTTGAACCCATCAATAAAAAGGTTAACCAGATGATACTGTTTAAACCAGGGTCTCTGTTCTTACTGGTCTTGCAGCTTTATGTGTACTCACTGTCCAGCCGCAGAACTCAACAACGTAATTAAAAACAAACAAAAAACAACCAGCACCCGCCTCCCCCCATGTCTTACTCTCTACGGGAACTAGTTTTATTCCTCCCAGCCAATTACTTTAGTACGCACTTCCTATACAGCTGTTCCAGATGCTTCTGTCGCCTTATCCACGGACTTCTGCTGTGGGGCCCATCTTTAGTATCTACACTGAAGTAAATTTAAATACTTCAGTGTAGATACTCTGTAGACACTATTCATAGCTGAGAAATGTGCAAAGTTATGATATCTTTTCCTGCATAATTTGGTGGTTTTTTTTTTTTTCTCCTAGAGTGACTGTTTTGTTTCTGTTTGCTTAGTTTTATATGGCATCATGACTAACGCCATGCCTTCTGCCACCCACGGCCCCTCTTAGGATGTCCACCAGCATGAGGCATTCTCTCCACTCTGTCTTCCCAGAGACCGTCCTGCGCCTTCCAATCCCGACTGGCTCTCCCCGTGCCCGCTGCGCAGACGCCGTCCTGCGGTCTCCCCTCCTCGGCGTCCTAGGGACTCCCTTCACTTCTCACCAGCGTGAGTGAGACCTCACTCTGCCTGGCTTCAATTTCTCCCTTTTCCTCACTGCAACACTTCTTGCAAGTGGCTTCCTAAGCGGGGGGGATGGGAAGTGTTTGAAACCTTGCACATCTGACTGTTTTCTTTCTCACTTGATTCACAGGGTGCCGGGATTTACAGAATGCTCGGCTGGAAACAATTCTCCCTGAGGACTGTGCGAGTACTACCCGCTGCCTTCTAGAATCCACCTACACCTGTTAAATCTGAAGCCATTCCAATCCAGCTCTTTGTGAAGGGGACTGGGAATTTCTTTCTGTAAGCGTGAGGAACTTTGTCTTGGTTCAGGAAATGTCACATTTCTACTCCGAGTTCTATGCTCGCCCACTTTGTTGACCGTTTGACCTTCACAGTCTAGAAACTTGTATGCTCCTGTTCTAGAATTTGGGGACAGGACTAGAGGTATCCCTGTGGTGATGATTCCCTCCCTTCTGTATTCTGCACTCTTTCTGGAGAACAGAAAACACGAGTTAGATGCTGGACCGCCTGGTCCTCTGATTTTCTCATCTTCTCAATCATTTTTTGGGGGCATCTGGGTGGCTCAGTGGGTTAAGGCCTCTGCCTTCGGCTTAGGTCGTGATCCCAGGGTCCTGGGATTGAGCCCCATATGGGGCTCTCTGCTCAGGGGGGAGCCTGCTTCCTCAATCTTTTTTTTTTTTTTTTTAAAGATTTTATTTGAGAGCGAGTGAGCACACAAGTGGAGGGGAGGGGCAGAGGGAGGAGACATGGACTCTTCACTGAGCAGGGAGCCAAACGTGGGGCTCCATCCCAGGACCCCAGGATCATGACCTGAGCAGAAGGCAGGTGCTTAACCAACGGAGCCACCCAGGCCCCCTCAGCCCTTCTTTTAATTTTCATTTCTGCTATTTTTTTATTTTAAAAAGTCATTTTTGGGGCGCCTGGGTGGCTCCGCAGGTTAAGCCGCTGCCTTCGGCTCGGGTCATGATCTCAGGGTCCTGGGATCGAGTCCCGCATCGCGCTCTCTGCTCAGCGGGGAGCCTGCTTCCTCCTCTCTCTCTGCCTGCCTCTCTGTCTACTTGTGATCTCTCTCTGTTAGATAAATAAATAAAATCTTAAAAAAAAAAAGTCATTTTTATTTCCTGAGTGTTCATTTCTTACAATATACTCTTTTTTCATGGTTGCAATCCTTTCCCCCTCACCCTTGAGAACGTGTGACAGCTGTTTTGCATTCTTCTTCTCCCAGCATCGCCTGTGTGTCTCCATCTGCTGCTCCTCGTTTGGTCTGATTCCTAGCACAGTGCTCCTTTCACCTGCTCACATTTAAGAGTGGGGCACTAACTGCAAGGCTTTTTGGGCTGAGGTTTTCCACTGCAGAGTGTTCTGGCCAGAAGTCTGGTTTGGGAGCCTCCAGCACCAGTATCTTAGGGTCCTTCTTCTTGGTCCAGTCAGATTCCCTAGAGAACACTTTTTTTTTTTTTTTTTTTTAAAGTAATCTCTACCCCCAGTGTGGGGCTTGAACTCACAACCCTTAGATCGAGTCGCACACTCTCTGAGCCAGCCAGGTGTCCCCAGAGCACTCTAGTCTTAACCTCCTGCCAGAAGGATGCAGTCCTCGATACAAGCACACTGCGACAGAACAAGAGAAAGGGGTTGGAGGCACTCAGGCCCAGCCAGGAGTCCCCAAGCTGAGGGGCCCGTTTCACCTTCCCCGAGGGCGATCAGGTCTCTAGTCCTCTGCCAGGATGGGGAAAGACCCTGGGTATCCGACTGCTTTTTAAGCACCTTTCAACCCATTTTTACCTTAGCTGTCACCTTCATTCTCATGTGCGGAAGTACCTGATACTGCTGCTTCCCGAGCTTCCGGAGGGTTCTAGGGGGTAGCGGCCATCCTCGCGGCCACATCAGCAGTCCGCTTTATTGGGTCTACTGAGCCCCGTATCACTGGTCTGCCTGCTTTCCGACTTCCAACTCCTTGTTCTCTTCATTCTTTGGGGTTTGTGCCAGTGAACACACACCCGTGCACACGCACACCCTCTTTACCGTCATGTTAGTGGGGCCTTGAGAGCGTGAAGTGGGTGCCTTTTTCCTACGGAGTCTGTATGAAGGGGCCCTCCAACTTTTTTTTTTTTCTCCCAGATAAGGAAACCAAGGCATCACATACACAACTGGTACAACTACAACAGAGACCCAACTAAGGTCTGGGTTAGTGATCTCTCTCCAGTGTGTTGCACTGTTTTTTCAGAGTATGAAAATCCCTCTCACCAATCCCCTTTGGGATTCATGCAGATTCTATGAAAATTAAAACTTCCTATTCAAACTCTCTTTTGTACTGGAGAATTCTACAACCTTCATCTCAGATATTTTTCAAGCAACACTGAGAGGGTTTCCAAGAATCCATAATAAATACAGGGAATCCTTTCACAGGGGCACACGCTGTCCACTGTGCAAGTGTCTACCCATAACTGAGAGTCCACTCCAAGAGAACGAAGTCTCTTAAGAGGGGAAGAGAGGAACACAATGCTTTCTGTTCTTTTCAGTAGTAGCTTTTCTGACAAAAACACCAAGCCTGCATTATACAGACATGAACAGCGCTGGCATGAACCCTAACAGCAAAATTACTTTTTTGTTTTTTACAGAAATTACAGAAATCAGCCCTAAAGTCCTCAGTTTGTACATATGCAAACGTGTCCTAAATCGATCTTTTCTGAAAGTATTGACACTTCTAAGACCTATCTCAAGAATCTCCAGTACTCCATTCGCAACGACGTGGATGGAACTAGAGGGTATCATGCTTAGTGAAATAAGTCAATCAGAGAAAGACAACTATCATATGATATCCCTGATATGAGGAAGTGGAGAGGCAACATGGGGGACTAGGAGGGCAGAAAAAGAAGAAAAGAAACAAGATGGGATTGGGAGGGAGACAAACCATAAGTGATT
The DNA here is from genome assembly GCA_004024625.1 of Mellivora capensis. NCBI lineage: Eukaryota > Metazoa > Chordata > Mammalia > Carnivora > Mustelidae > Mellivora > Mellivora capensis. Next base: position 139,306 of record PISX010002183.1, on the reverse strand, counting down.
CTTAATCTCACAAAACAAACTGAGGGTTGCTGGGGGGAGGGGGGAGGGAAAGGGGGGTGGAGTAATGGACATTGGGGAGGGTGTGTGCTATGGTTAGTGCTGTGAAGTGTGTAAACCTGGCGATTCACAGACATGTACCCCTGGGGATAAAAATATGTTTATAAAAAATAAAAATTATATATATATATATATATATATATAAAAAAAGAATCTCCAGTACTAATCATTACTCTGGATAATTCTGACTTTGCTTCTTAATTACATGTGTGTATGTGTGTTTAAATATATAAATGATTCTCTTTAAGTTTTCACGGGCGCTAGGAAAGGTTTACTTTGTGATGTGCACACGTGCAGAGGGAGCAGCTGCTGCCAGACGGCACCACATAATCATATCTGCCTCTGAAGGAGAAGAAATTCCCAGAGGCATTATAATAGCATTTTCATAAGCAAATTAAAAATACAAAACACAGAAGTAGAGAATAATAATTCTGGGCAATGACAGAACCAAGCCTTAGAACTACAACCTAAACAGGAAATAAGATGTAAAAACAAAAACAAAAACAAAAAACTAGCGTGCAGAAGGGATAAGACACTTTCTAGCCCTAATGATCCTAACCTTCAGGGGTTTGCGGGAAGACACAGATAAAGCCCTTCTACTCCCGTCAAACACTAATAAGCCTAGTAGCAACCAGCATGAAACAAAACAAGACAAAATCAGCACCACTTGTTTTTTTTCTTCTGATTGCCAAATTAATGAAGTCATTTTTTTTTTTTAAAGACCCCACAAATACACAACTTCTAAGAGGCAGTAGCCTTGCCCTACACCCTGAGGGGGAAAACCTCCATTTCCTCATTTCTAATTTAAAAATTTTTTTAAAAGATTTTATTTACTTATTTATTTGACAGAGAGAGAGATCACAGGTAGGCAGAGAGGCAGGCAGAGAGAGAGAGAGGGGGAAGCAGGCTCCCTGCCGAGCAGAGAGCCCAATGTGGGCCTCGATCCCAGGACCCTGAGATCATGACCTGAGCCGAAGGCAGCGGCTTAACCCACTGAGCCACCCAGGTGCCCTAATTTTAAATTTTTTACATAAAAATGTAATTGAAATCTTTCTCACCAGTAGAATTTTTTTTTTTTTTGGTTTAGATTTTATTTATTTGACAGAGAAAGACAGCGAGAGAGGGAACACAAGCAGGGGCAGTGGGAGAGGAAGAAGCAGGCTCCCCGCTGAGCAGGGAGCCTGATGTAGGGCTTGATCCCAGAACCCTAGGATCATGGCCTGGGCTGAAGGCAGCTGCTTCATCAACTGAGCCACCCAGGCGCCCCTCACCAGTAGAAACCTTCTAGAGAAGTGGAAGAGGTAGAGGAAATTAACTGCTAGTGACCTGATAAAGCTACTTGGTTACTGTGGGGTGCCAGCTTGCCCAGAAATGGGTATGTCCAAATGACGGCTCCTTCCTCTTCTTCTTCTTCTTTTTCTTAGATTTTATTTTTAAAGTAATCCCTACACCCAGTGTGGGGCTCGAACTCACAACCAGGAGATAGAGTCGCAGGCTCCTTCCTCCCAGTGAGCCAGCCAGGTGCCCCGTCCTCTTCCTCGGCGCGTCCCTACTGCGCGAGGAAGCGGCTGCGAGGATAAAGCAAGCCTGCTGAACCTCTCTGGCCATGGCTTTATTTTTTAATTTAACTGTAATCTATTTTAAATCAGGACATGTTCTCCCAGCAAGGGAGGTAGAAGGGCAAAGAAGGCACTGCTTCTACATTTATAAAATGGAAAAACAACAGACATCCTTCCTACCTACAAATTCAGAGGGCATAATGATTCAACTCTGCTTCACACTGGTGGTTCGGCAGCCACGCCTGCACATTAGATCATCTACGAGGCTTTTAAAAATCCTAGTAATGCCCAGGCTATTTCCCAGACTAATGAAATAAGAACGTGGGGGGGGGGGGCAGACACCGTTATTTTTTAAAGCCCCACCTTGTTGGGAGGGGTTTCCATGTGCACTGGGGTCGACAGGGCTACCCCAATACACAGGGGTGGCTAAAATCTGCCTTTTCCCTTAATCTACCACATCCAGTTGAGCAGGGACTGGGAAATGCTGACCAACAGACTTCAGAAGAACCACCAACTTCCCCTTCCATTTGAGAAAAGACCGAACACTTGCCTCTCTGCTTGAAAAATGTGGACATTTATATATACTAGAATCATGCCATCAGAACAAATATCTGTAAAATGAAAGAATTAACATTTTACACGCGTCAGCATGCCTAAGGATGACCCCTGCACCTGCTAGGTGAGTAGACATAAGGAAGACTATGAACTAAACGCCTAAAAACCACGGAGAAAGAGGGGAAGAATATCTAGCTCACTGAACAGATTACAAAGTGCCCCAGCAATGACTTGATTCACTTTATTCGCCTCTGGCAACAGTCCTGTTTCCAAGAATGTGGGCAAGAGAACATTTTTCTGAGTATGTGACTACAAGGGGCTTGCGGCCAGAGGTGTGGGAAGGTTTGCGTGCATGTGTGTACACATGTGTGTAGAGAGGTAAGAAATCTCCCCCTGGGTGAAAGTCACAAGTAGAAGGGCACCTGCAAACTCCCACTCCAGGACAAGAAAGGACGGTCACCCAACTATAAAACTAAGTGGCAGAGGTAGTGGTGGTAGCGGTGCCTGGAGGGCTCCATCAGAGAAGTGTGTGACTCCTGATCTCAGGGTGGTGGGTCTGAGTCCCAGGGCAGGGGTAGAGATTACTAAAAAACATAAATAAACTTTAAACAAACAAACAAAAAAAGCCCTAAGTGGGAATTTTCTTCTGATGCCAATGTTCTTTTGAGTATCTCCCCCTCTGCTCACAGGAAGTTCTGTAGGATTCCTGATCTCATACACACATGGCTTTCAGTGACAGCCGGAAACTTCTTCTCCAGGTTATCGCATCAGGTGTATTTCCTGGCTCACAGTCCTCATCCATTAAAGTGCATTCTTATTAGACGATCACCACTTTAGCTTTCAAGGGAAAAGAAAGCTAGCATTACCTAAATGTAATGCTTGAAACTTTTCAGCTACCCTCAACCTCATGAAGGCTACTGAATGTGGGTGTGAGTCCCCAGCACCGTGTCCAGGGTTGGGCAGCAGAGGTCAGGGACCACCTCAGTCCTGCTGCTACCCTTGTCAAGCCCCTGGTGGCTCCTGGCCAGAGTGGTCGGGCCAGAAATGACAGTCCCCCCAACTGTCTTGGAAGCTTCAAGTCCAGGGTGCCCTCTCCGACGGTGCCAGGCAGAGAACTGCTTTGAAATGAATAAAAATTGTGCGTTTTCACTCGATACACTTCCTGTGAAGTAGTATTTCCTCTTTAATACCCACTCCCCTCCCCAGATGTGCCAATAACACAGAAGCCAATTAGGATGATAATCTTGAAATTAGGTTACAACACTTAAATGTTCTCTTGTTAAATCTATTCACTCACGTACTCAAAAACCACTTCCTGAGGGCCTATGTGCTCGGCAGTGTACAGCGTGCTGGGGCTACACAGATGGGAGAGGCTATGAAGGCACTACGCGGACCCAGAGGTCAGCAGGCCCAACCCTACAGCCACATGAAGTCCTGTAACTCCTGGCTGCTTCCAGCCTCTCATCCCTAAAGTGGGGACATGGCAGATACCCTACAGAGTTCCTCCCAAGTCCATGAGGCAATGCAAGTCAAGTGTCTAGTAAGTAAGACGGCCCCTGAGAGCAAAGACTTCCAATCTATAAGGGAGACAGACACCAAGAACACAAAATGAATGATTATTCCAACCAGAGGGGTGCTGAGAAAAATTATTTCAGTGTATGGTAATTTGAGAACACATGCCAAGTCAAATAATGCCAGGTCCCTGGATAAGCCTTCCAAGGCACAACTCGGTCGGTGCTTAGTTTTCAAGGACAGCCACCCCTGGAGGAGTTAGTGAGACCTTGTGCCCTGCTTGTGCCCCTCTAACTTCTGAGAGAGAGCACACTACTTTGCCAAAGGCCCAGATGGAAGTCCTAGCGGTCATGTGACCTCAGAGAGGCATGAATACTCAGGATAAATGTCCCAGTGGCATAAACGTTCCTTTTTCCTGATTCATCAGGATAAAGAGCTCTGGAGAAGCAGTCAAAGGACTCCCTACTTCCTTTTTAAGATTATTTATTTATTTATTTGACAGACAGAGATCACAAGTAGGCAGAGAGGCAGACAGAGAGAGAGGAGGAAGCAGACTCCCCACTGAGCAGAGAGCCTGATGTGGGGCTCGATCCCAGGACCCTGAGATCATGACCTGAGCTGAAGGCAGAGGCTTAACCCACTGAGCCACCCAGGCACCCCTCTGTTTGGATTTTTTTAGGACTCCCTACTTTCATCACACGATGACAAGCAGTTTTGGGGCAGGGTTCAGGGAAAGTCACATGACCCAGCCACTCCAAAACCAAGATTATTTGTACTACGGAAGAAATGGAAGTCACCTAAAATCCTGCCTATCCACAGGGCCATGCTGGAGTCCAGGGAGACAATGTGTGACGGGATTATTTGCAAAACCTAATGCCACACACAATGAATTAGGAAACAAAAGTGCGCCCAGCCTTCTCCCATGGCTTGAGGTGCTCTACCGGTTCCTCTTCCAGGTCTGGGTCAGAGCTCAGGTAACTGTCCCCTGAAACCACAATTTGGCAGAAAAGCCCTGGGAAGTCAATCACTTGCTCTTTGCAAACAACAAGAAAGGAAGTGTTAAAGCTTCAGTTTGCTAACTATACTCCTTTGTTGCTAAGCTGGCCAGCAGGGCAGACTAAAGATAAGAGAGAATGTGGTCAATTCTTTTAAGGATTTCATTTCCCTCGGAGAGGCAATGCTTTCTCCTGAGACCCCAAGCACCACAGAATTCTCATCTGCAATGCTTGCGAAGCAATTTCACATTCCACAGTGAGCTCTGGACAACTGAAGAACTTACTGTGGAAGAAAAGAGGTCTGATTTGAAGGAAATAATATTTCTTGAACTGTAATCATTTTATAATCCTGCACTAGGTTTGAGTGAAATCGGTAAGGAGCCACAGGAAAGCACACTAGTTCTCAGTTAAAGACATAGAAGGCAAATCATCAATGCTTAGCAAAATAATATCTCAGAATCTATTTTTTAAATAAAAATTATCCCTGGCCAGACAGGAGAAGCCGCACGACCATCCCATTTAACCGTCTGGAAATACTTTCTATGTTCAATTTTTGGAAGAGTTAAAAAGAGAGACAAAAAAGACAGCTTTCAAAGGTGAAGAACTTACCATGTTTAGCCTCTATAAAAATAGTTAAGAGTCAAAAGCATGATTCAGAAACAAGTTCTTCTAATATGATGTTAGGCAAGCCATCTAACCTCTGTGTTCTTTTTTCCTCTTTATATAATTAGTGCTTATAAGATAATAAAAGCCACAGGTAAAAGACTGAGAAGGCAGAAATGTTCACTCTCGTGTCTGTCACTGCTATCTTTAGCTAAATAGTCCGCAAAGCTTTCTGCAAAGCTGAATGACGCTGAGATTACCACCAAGAAACTCCGTCACGTAGCCGGAACTAAACCACGGGTGAAAACCACGGCTGACCACAGAGGTAAACCAAGTAAACGATTAAACTTTCCTTCCAGAAATTGCTTTTTTGATTCGTGGAGACTGTCCCAGATTACATGAGCACTGTGAAATGGGAATTTGTGGCGTCTCAAAGCATTGGTAAACAACGAGGTGAGCTAGTCCTGCTGGACTGACCAAATTCGAGTCAAGTCCGACAGGAAGAACAGAGCTGGACCAAGTCTTCTGGTGCGGCTGCCCCAGCCAGATCTGCTTTGAATACCCTGTGGACCACCACTACTACCACCTCCACACGCAACTGAACAGAACAAAACACACCCACCAACCCCGAAGTGTTAAACGATACAATCATTAAGTAAAGGAAGTCTGGTCGTGTGGAACATTGTTTGTAATTGAAGTATTTCCAGAAACAGCTTTTGGTCCTTCTGTTTTGCTTGCGTCCTAAACACATGATTCCTTTCAGGCACCCTTAATATACTGTTAGCAAAACGAACAAGGATTCATTTGGCAAGAGTCTCTTTTTTTTGTAATAAGGGAAGACGCAGCCAAACCTTCTTTTACAATGCACTTTTCCCCATCAAAAATAATTATTTGAACCAAATTTACCTCTGTGGGAAGAAGACATTCTTTTTTTTTTTTTTTTTAAAGATTTTATTTATTTATTTGACAGACAGAGATCACAAGTAGGCAGAGGCAGGCAGAGAGAGAGGGGAAGGGAAGCAGGCTCCCTGCTGAGCAGAGAGTCCAATGCGGGGCTGGATCCCAGGACCTGAGCTGAAAGCAGAGGCTTTAACCCACTGAGCCACCCGGGCGCCCCAGGAGAAGACATTCTAATCAGACCACCACTTTACTAAAAATATACCTGAGTCATTCACGCTGCTGTTCCTCTTGGCATAAGCACTCCGAACCACCTGCTCATAGACCTGAGCGCCAATTGTTCTCATGTTGTCCCGGATGAGAATGCCTTGAGCTTGCATCATGAAGAGGTAGGTGTTCACTGCAGAGAATAGAAGGGAAGGGGAAAAGAGGTGAATTCAAAAACAATCATTAAAACAAAACAAAACAAACACAAATACTTGGGGTTTCTTTCTTTTTTTAACTTCTTTCAGCTCTAAAACTCCCCAAATGCCTTAACTCTATTTTCCATACTGGGGTCTTCGGTTCCAGGATACCAACATTTCTCGGGTAGCTCAGTAGGACTAAAGGGAATTTCTGTCAATATTCAGCAGTTTCAGGGAAAAAAACCCACAAACCCATAAATTTAAAAAGTATATTCCACCAAATTTATTCTTCAAATATCCAATGTGTATTCTAGCACTGTGATGATCCCAAAACCTTTATGGATTGGATTAAAACATTTAAAAAAAGATCTCATCACCCTTTAACTTGACCTTCTTAACACTCAATGGCTACACTCCGAGAAAGGAAACCACTATGCCTACTAGAAACTATGCCTACTAGAAACATTTAGGTCCAGATCTGGTCCTGGCAATCTCTGAAAGTGGTGGACTAAGGCTCCAGCTACTTTTCTTTGGGGGATCTGGAAAGATAAGAAGATAATGAAAGACCGTCATCAGTCTGACCACCCACCCGCCCCAGCCCGAAAGCCCAAAGCAATGGGAAAAGAACACGCAACTTGACCCAAGTATCAACTGAAACATATTCCCTTCATACTGTATACAAATACTGAACTATCACATTGCACACCTGTGACCAATCTGTCAATTATACTTCAATAAAAGCAAAACAAAACAAGAAAGTTATTCTTAACAATTATTCAGATTAACTATCCCACTGTCATTCCTGGGGAATGATCTCCACTCATGCTTTTTTGAAGTGTCTCTGAGATGTGAAACTAGGGAGTCACAAAGACGAGCGAGTATGGTTCCTGTTTGCCCCCTTGCAATCTCAAACACCATGTCATACATTTTCAAGAAATACAAGGTTTCAAAACACAACCTTTTTTTTGAAGATTTTATTTATTTACTTGACAGAGAGAGAGAAAGAGCATGAGAGCAGGAACATAAGCAAGGGGAGAGGGAGAGGGAGAAGCAGGCTTCCCAGCAAGCAGGGAGCCTGATGCAGGGCTCGATCCCAGGATGCTGGGATCATGAGCTGAGCCGAAGGCAGAGGCTTAACGACTGAACCACCCAGGCGCCCCTCAAAACACAACCAGCCATTCTAACCTACCCACCTTTCTCTTCACAGTACAAGGAGGGTGTCTTATAGGGGTGGCACATTTACAAACCCCAACTCCGGTGTGTGCTGGAGAGATCATCTGAGCACCTAACTGCCCTCCAACCAGGCCCCAGGCAGGGATGGTACCAAGCACCTGGGCCACTCCACCAGACTCATCCACGAGGCCTCGGGCTGTCCTGGCTCTTCCATTAGGCATGTTTTATGGACACCACTTCATTATTATCCACAGTATCCTGCACACAATGGGCAGTAAATAATGACTAAGTGAATGAAGTGTAGACCTCAATTTACTTTATTTCAAGCTACTCTGTTTGGTGCTTGGACTGGAGACGGGTGGGGACGGGGGCAGACCAACTGCCACAACTGTCCATGAAAACCCAAGGTGGCCTACATTAAACAGGAACATAAAATCTTGCAAAGGATTTAAATAATCTCTAAGGTATATCCTGAGCCATAAAATAATAAAAAAAAGTCAATGTTTGTAAGGCTTTCAGAAATGAGGTGGTTTCAAAGTCGGCCTTGCACCGACTGAAGACAACCACACATGCACTTCTGATGGTGGCAGAGGAGAGATCAGATAGAATATGTATTCTCTACACCCGGAGAAGTTATCGGAAAGGACCAGCTTCAAATCCTTAAAAAAGTGTAATTCTACGAAGCCTCTGAAAGCAAGAGTCACATCCCAGTTTTAATCTACAGCAGACAGCACAGGTCACAGGAGATAGGATTCTAGAAATATCCCTAAACAGAAGATTTAAACTCCATACAATATCAAATTTCTAATGTGATTTCAAGGTATTTTTTAAAATCAATTGGGCTACAGAATATGTACATTATACATATTATAGATAACTGCCCTGAAACCATCCTTCCATCCCCAACATAATACTAAACAAGCTGTCTTCAATAATATGAAAACAGTGGGGCACCTGGGTGGCTCAGTCGGTTAAGCGGCTGCCTTCGGCTCACGTAATGATCCCAGAGTCCTGGGATTAAGTCACCACATCGGATTCCCTGATCAGCAGGGGTGCCTGCTTCTCCCTCTGCTCATGTACTCTTCCTTTCAAATAAATAAATAAATTCTTTAAAAAAATAATATGAAAACAGATATTTATTAAACATTGCATGTAAGACTGTTAGCTGGGCACTGTAGAAACATACTACTCCCCTTCCCCTAAATTTCAGTCTTCTGGGGTACTTTTATCTTCTGTACTGCAAAGGACACTGTTGTTGGCCCCTTTTAAATTCTCCCCTCCTTTTAAAAAAGATTTGTTTATTTTTGAGAGAGCAGAGGGGAGGGGCACGCAGAGAGGGAGACAAGCAGATGCCCCAGTGAGCACAGACAGCAATGGGGGGGGGGCGCAATCCCAGGACCCCAAGAGCCAGATGCTCAACCAACTGAGCCACCCAGGCGCCCCTCTCCCTTTATTTGATCTGGAATCCCACATGGGGCCCATGAACTTGCACTTGTAGCAAGCTCACAAGTGATACCAAAGTGGCGGGTCTGAGGACATTTCCAGAACCATGGCTCTAGAGAACTTCAGCTATGTAAGAAACCATGAGAAACATTCGCTGAGCACTTAATTACATAATTCTTTACTCATTTAATTCTCATAATTATCCTAAGAGGCAAGTAATACTATTCAATTTACAGTCCGTATCTAGGCTCCAGCTTCTCCATGCAGCTTCACCAACGGACCTACACCAGGTGTACCTATCTATGCTCAAAGGACTGAGCTTTAAGACCCTGCTCATCCATGCTCTAGCCACAGCCTCTCCCTCAAAGATTTCAGGAACCCACATGGCTTACACGATTACTAAGGAGCCAGCCTCTCCAACCTTTATCCCCTCCACAAAGCTGCCAGATGGATTTTCCGTAATTACAGATTTATCCACACTGCTCCTGCTCAAAAGCCTTCCATCCAGGGGCTTCTGCTCTCCTGTCTGCCATGCAAATCTCATTAATCCTTCAACCCCCAGTTTACATACTTCTTCAGTCTTCTTCTGGAATTTCTGTGCTACTGTTAACAGATGATCAAAACTGGGCCCCTTGTTTATATTTTGTGCTAGTTGGCTAACAACTGTCTCACATGTTGGTCTTGCCATTCAACTAACAAATGTACACAAACCACCTATTAATGCTTTTTCTGATTATCTACAGGAATTAGCACAACACTGAAAAAAATAATAGGCTGAGGAAATAAATTCTGCCAAACAAAAGAAAATAATCACAAATTCACAGTCTCAGGACTGGATGGGATTTTGAAGAACACTTGTCATCACCATTTAATGCTTCCACACCAAACCCAAAACGGTGCCTTCCAAGAAGACTGAGTCAGTATGTAAGCCACAGCTATCTTCGAAGAAAATCCTACTTTGGGTTTAGTCCAAAACGTTTCCCAATTACTTTACCCACTGGTTCTCATTCCACAGTCAAATCCCTTTCCCTGACCTGGGATAGCCGAGGGCAACACTTTCTATTTCCCTCCACCCTCACCTCAACCCACCTAACCTCTCCTGCCCCATAAGGCTAGGCAGCCCCACTTCCTTTGTGCGCCCCTCTGCATCCTGGCTGCTGGCCTCTGGATAGAGGCCCAGCAGTCTACACTTGACAAAGGGTGGTGCCATGCTGACGGAGCAGTCCGGGAGCAGTCTGATGGGCCCAGAAACAAGCAGGACCACCAGCAACCCTGTTCCATCTGTTACAAAGTGGTCTACTTGAGCCCCTCTTGGAGATTCACAATGCAGGATAACACAAGGCCAAAGAAATTCTACAACAAAGATGTTCAATTATTTAAAACTGGCCACTTCCCATATCAGCCCCATTTCCTCCACATGATAAGGAGCAACATCAAGTGATTCTCTGCAGAACTTCGGGAAATTCCGTTTTATTAATAGAATTCAGAATTTCCCATTACCTGTAGGTAATCAACTGGTAACTGCGGACTGTCACTGATAGCAGCAGCCACACCACATTACTGATTCCTATGAAGCTTGCTGGAGTAAAAAATCCTCAATCTTTCTAGATATGGGCTGCTACCGCTGCCCCTTTCCTCTTCTGTACTCACGCAGGTGGTTATACAGATCAAACTAGAGGACCTTACAAATGTTCCCGTTAAAGTCCTGTTACTAAATTTGTGTGTGGCTCTGGCCTGAGCTAGGAAGTACATAGGCACACACACATTGCTTTCAATCTAAATTATCTCATTTAAAATTCCCATCTTTGTGAGGTAGATATCATCACAATTTTTTAATTTTAGATAAGGAAGTCAAGTCCTCCAGAAGTCATTTATCCAAGGTCACATGGTCAGCAAAGTCAAAAACCCAAGCGAGGTGACATCAGGTGTTCCCTAAGATTTTGATGAGCTTTTGGGAAAACAGTTTCCAATATGGTCTTGATCAATGGTAACTGAATCACAACTAAAAAACCTAATTTAAATTGGCACACGGTGGTTATAGCCTCCATCGTGTCCACAAGTTATCTACGGAGCACCTGCTTTCCTGGGTACTTTTCACAGGCAGTACTAGGCCACAGGGGGGCCAAGGATGAGTAGGACTGCACAGAGTAAGGTACAGACACATACAGAAAATTATCATGCAGGGTGATAAATGCTAAAATAACATTTACTACAAATTCAGGCTTACTAGTAACTTTTTTACGCTTTCACGAGAAACCATAATTATTATCCGGCCCAGTACTTAGGTTGAGGGATCTCTTATGACCATAACGCAGTGGAGAAAAGTAAGCCCCATTCAGGTTTGCTTAATTGGAAATTTCCATCCAGGTGCCAATGTAAGTAGCCTTGGGCCATGGCTTTAACTGTAGCGTTTCTGGGAGCAAAGCACTGGGTCTCCTAATGGTAAGACATACTCTCTCCTCTCCATTAGAATTCTGGTCAGCCTCCATATCCATATGAATCAGGTAAATGATTTTCACTTGAACACATACATTAATAAACGACTCTGACTCATAAAAATTCCTCACAAGATAATGAGATCTGACATTCCAGATGAGGAGCAAAATAATCCAAGGAAAAGACAACATTGCAAGATCCTATATACTTAAAGAACACATAATTTTTTATCTTGAATATGTGTAATTCTTCATGTTTGTTACATCTGGCTTGGTAAACTACAAAGAGGAAAAGAAAGCCATTCTTTTCCTGACTACTCTTAAAAGATCTGTGCCTTATCCCCAATAAGCAAATACCCCAACACACACACATAACGTACACACACAGCCCAATCTGCCTTCCCTGCTTTATCTTCCCATTTGATATACTACACATTTTCTTATTTGTCTTGTCTACTGTTACCTCCCTCACTGGAATGTGAGCTCCATGAGGGCAAGGAGTTATACCCCTGGTGGCGAGAACAGTGTGTCTAGAACCCAGAAGATGCACAACCAATACTTGAATAAGTAAGTCAGGACACTAAACAATGGAGTCTTCTGAACTTGGCTGCACCCAAGGAGGCAGAGATATGGGATTCCAAGCCCTTCTCTTATATTAGCTACCTCTCCTTTAAGAGAAACCCCAAAAGTTGTTCCATGAACTAATCTGTTCCTAAGAAAAGTTCAGCAATTACTCTTTACCAATTGAGCAAAACTGCCAAATAGATTAGGTCTTCCCCCCCAAAAATGTTCTTGGGTATTTCCCCTCCTCCCAAAGTTGTCTGGTTTTTTTTTTTTTTCATGTTCCTTAATATAATACACAAGTTTATTCAAAACCTTATACAAAAGGGGCACCTGGGTGGCACAGTCAGTTAATCATCCAACTCTTGGTTTCAGCTCAGGTCTGATCTCATGGGTCATGAGCTCGAGCCCCACATTGGGCTCCCCACTCAGCAGGGAAGATTCTGGTTGAAGATTCTCCCTCTACCTCTGTCCCTTTCCCCACCTGCATGCATACCCTCTCTCTTAAATAAATGAATCATCATAAAAAACAAAATGAAACCTTGTACAACATTATCTGTAATAGAAAAACACTGAGAAAAACCTGAATGTCTATCCAAACAAGACTGGTTGAATATATTCTTGTACATTCACATGGATGGAGGGAGTACTACGAGGCCATAAAGAAAAGAGGAACCATTAAAAACAGCCCCAAACTGGAAAGAACCCATAAGTCCCTCTACAAATTAAAAACTTGTAGCTTATCTGGATCTTGGAATACTATACAGCGACCAGAATGAACAACCGTTAACTTTACGCAACCATACCGACCGATCTCTTAAACATCATGTGGAACAAAGACACTATGGAGCACATGGTGTCACTCTGTGTAAATAAAGCCCAAAACAGGCACAACCAGTGTATAGCCCAAGAAGTTAGGAGAATACATATCCTTGGGATGGGTGGTGGGATTGAAGGGGGCTTCTGGTAATTTTTTTATATCTTGGGCACACAAAGGTGTGTTCATTTTGTAAAAATTCATCAAGCTGTTCACTTATTTGTGAATAATAAGTATATTTCCATAAAATTCATGTCCCCCCCCCAAAAGAGTAAAGAAAACCTGTAAACTGAATTCCAGGATATCTTGTTAAATGAAAAAAAAAAGCAAAAAGCCTTAACTGCGTGCACACACACGTACGTGTGCTGTTTCAGCAATGAGGTGTAATTTATACACTCATACATTTTTATAAAAAGAAACATACAAAAGGCAAACCAGATAAAACACTCCTTATACACCTATTATGTGCCAAGAACTGCCCTCTGCTCTGTGGATAAAAAGTTAACTATAGGGTGCCTGGGTGGCTCAGTGGGTTAAGCCTCTGCCTTCAGCTCAGGTCATGATCTCAGGGTCCTGGGATCGAGTCCCGCATTGGGCTCTCTGCTAGGCAGGGAGCCTGCTTCCTCCTCTCTCTCTCTCTGCCTGCCTCTCTGCCTACTTGTGATCTCTCTTTGTCAAATAAATAAAATCTTAAAAAAAAAAACCCTATAAATAAGATACAGCAGTCCTTGTGATTATCTGTAGTACATCACCCAGACTAATGAATTCACCGCTACTCAGATTCATGGCTCCAGATAAGGGACTAATGTTTTTAGTATCTAGACCTAAGTTCCTTAATCAAAGGAAGAAAGTTTGGATGAGCTGACTGAGCCTGTGTGTGCAGAATCCCACTTGGTTATTAAAAGTTAGGTGTCCAAGTCTTACCAAAGGCCATATTTTCACTCGACGTGAAGCAGCAGGAGGAACATTCTGTCTGCCAAATCTTGGAGCCAGCAGATGGAGTGAAAAATAGAAACCTGGGGACTACTCATACTAACTACAGGCGGGAGGGCTAGGGTGAGGGGCAGGCTTCTGGAGTGGGCAAGGGGCCGTTTCGCATTCGAGTGGGCTGCCAGACTCCGTGTTCTTTTGCTGGGTTCACTCACACTAGGCATCTCTGTTCTGTCCACCCCTACAGACCATACAATGTGTGATTTATAACAGTGTCAAATACAATGCAGGGAAACATGCCTGCAACAAATCTTATGAACCGGGGTTATACCCCATTCGGATGTCCACACTCTCAAAATAAAATAAAGAACCGGGAAAGAGAGAGAATGTAAAGAGAACAGAAGCAGAAAAGGAAGGACTAGAAGAAAACGGGAAGGCTGCTCACTTTCTCCCCCTTCCCCCACATATGAGACACATACAAGATAAGATGCAAATGTAGGGGAGACAAAGAGCAGAGATGTGTCATTGGAATTTTGGACTTGAGTTTTGCCGTGGGAGAGTACTGCAAAACCTTCACTACCTTTTTTGACCAATATTTTCTGAGAAAAATAAGAACCAGAAAAAATAACTGATCTCACCACCGAAAACAGAGATCATCGATGTTCACTGCTCTGTACAGAGGTGTTCTATAAATAATGCATTCACTAGTATTCTGCTTATAAAGAGGATTCCTGGGAGAAGTAATACATTTCCTGAGCCCCTGTGTGCCAGCACTTTCCCAAATACCTGTGTCACCTCATTCCCTCTTTACATTAAATCAAGGTAGGTTACCACCCTCATTTTATAGATGAGGGGCCTCAGGACTGGAAAAGTAACTTGACTGTATGTAGCCAAGATTTGTCTCCAGAGTCCAAGTATTTATTTATTTATTTAAAATTTTTATTTACAGAGTCCAAGTTTTTAATGAATACTATGTTCCATCATCTTCTCAGGTTCTCAAATGCCTAGAAATCCCTTAAATACACAGCTCGTGTTCCCACACTTTGCTTACGGATTCCTTTTATCAGGATCTTCACTGTCAATATCATATCCCCGATTGGCTCCCAATATCATATTTCAGTAGTCCATGCCAGTGCTCAGGATATATAGTATGGTGAGTCCCTAAAACTTATATTAAGTTTTACAAAAATGTAGTTAAGTTTGAAGCTCTAATGTGAATCCTGAATTTTTGCATTTCAGATCTACTTAAATGTTGGAGGCTTATACTACACACAGAGAGATATTAAGATCCAAGGTTGTGGGTGCACAGTGACACATATTTAAGAAAGAAAATAAACCTGTTCTGTTTTTTGTTTTTAAGATGCGAGGAATTTTTTTCGGGGCACCTGGTAATAAGCCTCCAGCTCCTGATTTCGGCTCAGGTCATGATCTCAGGATTGTGAGATGGGACCCTGCTGTGGGCCTCTACACTGGGTGTGGAGCCTGCTTAATTAAGATTCTCTCTCCTCCTCTGTTCCCCCTCTCTCCCCACTTGTGCATGCTCTCTTAAAAAAAAAAAAAAGATGCAAGGAATTTTTTGACAACAAATTTACAGCCTTTGGCACATCTATTTTAATATTCAGGAGCAACTGTGTGGCAATTTTCACACAAAAAGTATTTAAAGAAAACTGGATGTTGGCAGGGGAGACATTAAGGGAGTAAGGAACCCCCAAAACTATTTTGGGGGAAAAAATTACACTCGACAAGTCTTTTTCTTTCCTGGTTCTTCCCATCTGAAGTAGAAAAACCACCAAGTCAGTCACAGGTTCTGTTTTCCACCCTCCCGAGTTGTTATTCCCAGCTATTAAAAAAACAAAAAAACAAAAAAACAACCAAAACCCAAGTGGTAAAAATTAACAACTATGAAATACTCTGTAAACATTTCCACTGACCTGTTAGTCTATTATCTGTTAAATTATTAAACTGTACATGAGATTCAAAGTGAAATTCTGCCTACAAGTATTAACCAGCCAAGCAGCCTAAGGCAGTCACTTCGGCTTTCCCTTTGTTCCCCCCCAAATTCTAAACAGCATGATTCCCAACCTCCTCAAGTACATACCCACAAGAGGGGCCCAGCCAACACGGATGCCCCAATCCTGTACCCTGCAACCTGCATGGAACCCTGGGTCAGAAAAAAACTAGAAATTACCTTCCTGGTGATGCTCACCCCGAATGCCTACAGCCCCCTGGCCCTGCCCTGGGGAGTAAAGTCTCAGGGAGGGCTGTGATAACACTCTTGCTGCGCTCTCCAGACAAAGGCTCCAGACAAAGGCTCGGCACAGCCCCTGGGCCTCACCTTCCCACTGCCAGGCCACCACGCCTCTGTGTGAATGCGCTCTGCCGAAACCTGGTTCATACTAAAGCGTCCTGGTCCCTTTCATAGCTTTTCCTGGTATCACCCCACACCCCAGGATTAGAATGATTTTGGCTCTTTTCCCACTGACACATAAAAAGCCTTATCTGTGACCCCATACATCTGAGCATGGCTCTTCCAGCAGGTTGTAAGAATACGGACTGTCGTCTTCTTTATTTTTTTCATCTATAATGTCTGATTAATAGTAGACACTTAGCTATTTATTAAATTAATGAACTACAGCTCAGCACACAGCATGCTGTTATGGCCGTCTGGTGGAGGTGACCTGTTTTCGAAAGCTAGAAGTACTGGCTTTTCTGCAACCACACCACAAAGATTCAGCCAGAAAAGGGCAGACAGAGCGAAACTTACACTTGACTAACTTTGCTGGTGTTAAGTGTAAATTGGTATAACCCTTTGGAAAAACTGTTTGCAAATTCAACAAAGAGCCATAAAAATGCTCATATCCACTGATCAAGCAATTTCAAAGAAACTATTCCAAATACGCAGACATTCTTTGTACAGTCTTCCCCCCCCCAAAGTCTTTTATTAAATGATTTCTAAAAGCAAAAACTTGGAAAACAACTCAAAAGCAACAATAAGGTAACAGGTAAGTTAACTGTGATACATACAATTCGCGGAATCTTATACAGCTTTAAAAAGCTATGAAACCTCATAGACACAACAAATGTAGAATACCTAGCACAGACTACCATACTTAACATGAACAAAGTTCTGTTAGATTATGGTAACTAGTGCTAAAGAATAAGCATATGCATGAGGCAAAAGAAGGCTAGAAGCAAGGTTACCCATAGGCTTACGTGTTAACAGTATGTGAGTTGACCTTCTCCTGTTTTTCCAACTTTACAACAGTTAAATATATATATATATATATATAAAGGATTCCTCCAGCCAGACTGAATTTATCTGACAATAGACATTAATAAACAGAACATTTGTGATTTCATTCTTTAGCTGTTAGGCTGGGGGTGTGGGGGAGCAGCAAGTAGGTAAGGTTTATGAAGCTGTCATACTTGAATTATCTCCACATCAACACTCTGTTCTAGAAAGGCTGTCGATAAACAGCCACTCCTCAAGTCCTCCCCGACTTGAAGCCCAGGAGAGCTTCTTAGAACCAGAAATGTCAACAAGATCCAGGAATTTACGTACTGACAAGGAGTTCTAGTTTTCTGTCTCTTGGGGAGTGGATTGTATGTATACCGCACAAATGACAGGTATGATGGGAAGAGTAAGAAACCCCTCATAAAAAATCTTCCTTCTAAGGAAGATGGTGGAGAAGAAACTCCTCGACTGGGGAAGTCAACAATACCAGTGTTGAGTTCCATCCCTGGCTGGCTCTGTGGTTTCTGGGCCTCGGCCACCCCATCTATACAGCATTCACGTTGAACTGCATGCAGCTTTCTCAATCTTTCCAACCAAGCCTCAACCTCCATCACTGAGACACAGGAGATCTGCAGATAGAACTACACCACATGCATTCAAAATATAAGAGTACAGAATACTGAAACATTCTGATTCTTCTCCCTTCCCTCTGGATGTTGAGAATTACTGAACTGCCAAGTCTCCTTGCAGTCAAAATCTCACAATTCTAAGTGTGTTTTCTCCTTTCTTCACTTCGGAACATTCATCTGCCTTCTCTCCTCTTCCTTTCCATAGCTGGTTAGGGTTTAACTGTCCTACACTGTTGGCCTTCACCTCTGTAACAATGGTGCTTCACCCCCTTCATGATAAAACTGGAGGGCGTCCGAAAGGATGGGAAAGCACATTCTCAGAGCCACCTCCTCCAAAGAAGCCTGTTAGGACATTACACTGAAGCTACCTACAATAACAAGGGTCATAAAAGTGCTTCTAATTCTCTGTATTTCCTTCCTCTCATCATAGTGAAAAACTATGATTTAGTGATGATTTAAAAGAATGCAATTCTATAGCAAAGAGCTGAATCTCTTTACCTATGAAATGCTATCTCCCTACAGCTAAGTTTCTTCTATCCTTTTGCAAATATGAAACCTAAGATTTTAGGATGAAGCTAGAGAAGTTGCTTCCATTTTCAAAAGACTGATAATAATGGGGGGTGTCTGGGTGGTTCAGTCTGTTAGGCTTCCGACTCTCCATTTCAGCTCAGGGTGATCTCTTGGGTGGATCTTTGATCTCAGGGTGGAGAGGACAGGCGCCGAGTTGGGCTCCAGACTGGGCATGGAGCCTACTTAATAAAAAAAAAAAAAAAAAAAAAAAAAAAAAAAAAAAAAAAGAAAGGGACTGATAATAATAAATGCTGGTGAGGATGTGGGGACATAGGTATTTCATGCCTGATGGAAGGAACATAAATTGGAATAACCAACCCTTAGAGGGCAACCTGGCAATGCATGTCAAAATGAAACCCTCACACTCTAACCCAACAGCTACCACTTCAAGTATTCATCCTAAAGAAGTAACTGGATAAATTCGTAGGTCCAAGGATGTTTATCGCAGTACTATTTATAAAGGCAAAACCACAGGGGCGCCTGGGTGGCTCAGTGGGTTAAGCCTCCGCCTTCGGCTAAGGTCGTGATCTCAGGGTCCTGGGATCGAGCCCCATGTCGGGCTCTCTGCTCAGCGGGGAGCCTGCTTCCTCCTCTCTCTGCCTGCCTCTCTGTGTACTTGTGATCTCTCTCTCTGTGTCAAATGAATGAATAAAACCTTAAAAAAAAAAATAAAGGCAAAACCACAAACCCACTTCCATGTGCAAAAAAAGGGACTAGGGATAAAAATTTAGGCAAAGTCACACTGCGGAAATTTAAGCAATCATTACTTCATCTAAAAAATCATCCTGTAGAAGAATGTATATAGTATAGCACATCTGAATTAAAGAAAAAGACAAAGAGGAAAATATACACATGAAAGTTTTAAAATTTGTACATCAAATGTTCAGTGGCATCTCTCTGCTTAGAATTATGGGGTTTCTGCACTTTCTTTTCTTTGTTACAATGCAGCATTTCCATGGCCATCAGAAAAATCCTTGTATAATGAAGAAGTTCTCTGTTCCAACAGCGAAAGTTCTTGCAGTAACCAAATCTGTTTGAATTGACCCCAAATTTTGAAGTTTCCAGAGTTACTGAGAATGCCTTTTTCACAGAGCACCCACTGAGTATCTATGAACACACTCTAGGAATGCTGCCTTCCAACATGGTCTTTTTCTTTCTTTTCGTTTTTTTAGAAGATTATTTTTATGAGATAGAGAAGGAGAGAGCGAGTGAACACATGCTCGAGGGATGAGAGGCAGAGAGGGGGAGGGACTATCAAGCAAGCTCTGTGCTGAACTCGAGCTGAAGCAGGGCTCCATCTCCAACCCTGAGATCATGACCTGAGCCAAAACCAAGAGTCAGATGCTTAACCGACTGAAGCACCCAGGCACGCCTCTTTCTCTTCATTTTTTAAACATCATTTTAATGATTTTAATGGCGGGGGGAGCAGGCAGTACACAAACACAACCAAGCTTCTGCCTTAGTAGCTCTTCACTCTACTGCTCCAGACCGAAATAAACCCTAAACCATTATTTCACCTTCACCTATACCCTAATGATTTGTAATTACCTTAGCACTTCTGATCCTCCTAGTTAAAACCTCACCAAGCATGCTTCCTCCACCTAGCCCACCATCCCGAAGTATCCGTCCACGGACAGTTCTTTGGCTGCCCTCCTGATCCTCTTTTGGAAAGGAGATTATTCTCCATGTCCTATGGGGATAATATATTATAATCATATTACTGTTAGCCTAGAAGACTGTAACAGACTAATAGGGTTATCTACTCTTTAGGAATTCAAGTGTTTCCAAAAGGCATCATTCTGGCTGACATTAACACTTACACTGTTAGACACATGAAGTCAGAGCCATCATTTCCAGAGAAAGGCAACAATTACCCGAGAAAGCACTTGAAAACATCTTGACTCTCGGCATACACACTTAGCAAAGAAAGATCTTTTGACACCCTAGAGGTATGAACCCTTCCTCTAGACCAGATGGTTTGTGCTTAGCAGACATGAAACTGTAGTCCTAGAAAGGGGTCCTCTGAGCCATGCAAAACTCTGGACTCATTTTCTCTCATTTATCGTATTGCTTTGTCTTTCACTTGGTTCAGAATGATCAGACACTAGCATTTCTTTTTTTAGTTAAGTGATGTTCACCTGTTTAAGCAATGCAAGATCTACCCAGTCCATAGAAACAGAGGGGCCAAGCAAGAGAATACCGGAAAGCATAATGCATGGTCAAAACTGGTAAGACTATCCTGAAACATTTAAAAAAAAAATTCTTCCCACAGATTACTTGATCGCAAAGGGGAAAACGTACATTTACAGAGTTCAGACGGGTACCCCTTGACCAAGGAATCACGCTAACACTGGAACAAGCTACTATTACCTTCAGAATATTTCTGCCAATAACTTGTAACCTCAATCTAATCAAGCTTTCAGAACTGTCTCCCAGTTTACAAAAATTCAGGGGAATTTTTCAAAAACACATCAAAATGACAGCAAGCAATTCCAGAATGTAGAACATTCTCTTAGAAAGTTACTATAATGAGGGGTATGGGGAGGTGTGGGAAGGCGGCTACACACTGAGACTGAAG
This sequence comes from Mellivora capensis, assembly GCA_004024625.1. Lineage (NCBI taxonomy): Eukaryota > Metazoa > Chordata > Mammalia > Carnivora > Mustelidae > Mellivora > Mellivora capensis. The sequence continues at coordinate 118,353 of PISX010002183.1, read as the reverse complement.
AGACACAATCAAATATAGCATGTGATTTGAGGGGAGGGTGGCTATAAATAACCCTTTCAGCACCACTTGGGAAATCTGGATATGGTCTGGACATCAGAAGGTATTTTCAAAGTACTGTTAATTTTCTTAATTTTACTAACAGTACTGTGGTTATACAGGAAAACAGCTTTATCATTTCAAAAAAAGATTTTATTTTTAAGCAATCTCTGCACTCAAGGTGGGGCTTGAACTCATAACCTCAAAATCAAGAGGTGCATATTCCACCCATTGAGCCAACCAGGCACCCCAATCCTTATCCTTGTGCTGATGCATTTTGACGTTAAATGTCTTGCTATATCTACAGTTTAATTTCACATGGCTGGAGGGGGGGTACTCTTTCCAGTTTATTTTAAAATAAACCAATGGTAATAATTGTTGACCCCAGATGGAGGGTAATATGTATACTGTGTTTACTCTTCTAACTTTTTCTGCAGGCTTAAATTTTTTCATAATCAAAAGCTAGGGGAAAAGTTTGATTTTGGATGCTATCTAAATTACTAACTAAATCTAAATTGAAGTATATTAATACCGTATTAAGAATCCTGCAAATGGATCAAAAATTATAATACGGGGAGTAAATACATAAGTAATGTTCGCATAAGAAGCTAAAGCATTTGGTGGCTATCCTATGCCAACAAAAAAATTTTTTTTGTTTCTGAAACCAAGAACTGCATATACTCCTTTCATATAATTTTATAGGTGAACTGTAGAGAAATTACAAATAAATTTTTCTGTTGCTTCTTCAATTTATATTTGAATGGCTTTCCAAGGCCGTCAAGGTCAAGATCAAACTCCTCTTGCATAGCATGACTCACCAGCATCCATAAAACCTGGTCTGTCTCTGCAGTTTCTTATCTTGCCCCTCCCCAATTCCACCCTCACTGAACAGCAACCAGCCAAGATCTCAGACAACACTGCTTCTCCTGCTGGGAACTTAAAGAGAAAAAACCTGAGATAAAGTCAAGGTAAAGTCAAGGAAAAAGTTCCAGGAAAAATCAACGTGCTCAAGAAAAGCACGTGCTCAGGATGAAAAGGGAGGGGGAATGGAGAGATTCCAGTGACCACCAAACCCAGCTGTGCTTCCCTCTCTCTTTGAAAGTACATTCCTAGCTTGGCTTGTCACTCCCTTTCAAAATTACCTTTGCAGGTTTACCGAAAGAAAAGTGACTAAAAATTCCTGGGTCAATCTTACTCTTAGACAAAAATTCCTAGGACTGCACATCCGACAATCAAGAAAACAAGAACAAAAACAACCTTGGATAAGTTAAGAGTTAAAACTCAGTATGCCTAAAAACTTTATGAAAATGACCCTCTGCTGACAACCCACAGAACACAGAAATGCCACAAAAATTAAATTACGGTGCTTTGTAATAGATTTAGCATTTTATTTTTAAATATTAACAAGACCGCCGGAGGGAGTAAGTTTATCAAGGGATAAGAATCCTAGCAGCATAGCTCGTTCGCTCAGAGGCCAATTAACATTTCCCAACACGCCCAACACCTAGACTCACCAGGCTTCCAAGCTGCCAGGGGACCCTGTGGGTTTGCTGGCGGAGGCCCCTGACCAATAAGCAGCTGCAAGCAAGCTCTAATGGCTCTGAAAACAGGGAGGCTGGACTTCAACTAGTACAATCACGAGCCAATTTCCTACACCTGCATTCTGTTTCTGCTTCTTCTGCTGTCTGAAGACCCCAACGCCCAATAATGTGGCTATACGATTTTCAGTTTCTCTTCTCACCTTGGCTTTTCCTTTCCCACAGTTATTTTGAAAATCAGCAAATGCCTCACGTTCATAAACTGTCAGTAGCCATCTGTGATTTTCACAATTAGATCACTGTTAAAAGGGAGCAAAATTTTTAGCTCTAGACTTTACTTCAACAATCTGGCAAATCATTAAGGGGATGAGTGATTTTATCTTTTAGGCCACCCTAAAAAAACCCCAATTCTTAAACGACTACAGGCCCAGAGTTTTCTGGTTAAAGACTCCTTTCTCCTCCAAATCCAGCCCCCCAAACAAAGCTTGGCACTTTCTGGATCCCTACTCATAAAATGACCAGGCCATGGATGGGGTAACTGAGAAATTTTTGAGGGGTAAAAAGTGAAAAACAAAAAAAAGGGGGCAGCTGGGTGGCTTGGTTAAGTGTCTGCCTTCGGTTCAGGTCATGACCTGGGATTGAGCCCCGAGTGGGGCTCCCTGCTCCATGGGGAGCCAGCTTCTCCCTCTCCCACTCTCCCCTGCTTGTATTCCCTCTCTTGCTATGTCTCTGTCAAATAAATGAAAACTTAAAAAAAATAAAATTGTTCTAGGAAAGCTATGAACTATATAAGAATAACAGTAGGAGCCCCTGGGGCACCTGGGTAGCTCAGAGGGTTAAAGCCTCTGCCTTCGGCTCGGGTCATGATCTCATGGTCCTGGGATCGAGTACCACATCGGTTTCTCTGCTCAGCAGGGAGCCCGCTTTCCTATCTCTCTCTCTCTGCCTGCCTCTGCCTACTTGTGATCTCTGTCAAATAAATAAATAAAATCTTAAGGAAAAAAAAAAAAAAGTAGGAGCTCCTGGATGGCTCAGTTGGTTAGGCATGTGACTCTTGATCTCAAGGTTTTAAGTTCAAATCCTGCGTTGGGCTCCACACTGGGCGCGCAGCCTACTTAAAAAAAAAAAAAAATCAGGTAACACCAACTACAATAACCCCTCTAAATGGATATACAGTAAGATTTTAAGTGTCTTTGCTAATTTGCGGTTACAGCACAACACACTCAAGAATGATGCTCACAGCAGGTCACTATCGCAGAGTAATTTTATGAGATTATGTGTGCATTTGTGCTAAATAATTTATGCTGGGGGTGGTAATAAAAGCAGAGATGAAGTTAAGCTATTGACTGAAGATACTAACCTTGTCAAACAGAGAGAGAGAAGGATGAATGGGTACCTTCCAGACCCAGTAGAGATGTACCTGCCAAATGATCTCCTCCTTCTGGAAGAAGTCCCCTTACTCTTACGGGCACCACTGTTTGCACTTGGCAGATGCTCTCTGACAGCAAAGTGTGTCAAGGCCACGCGGTGCCAGGACTACAGCAGCACACAGCAAAACTACTAAGAAGCCGGGTGAAGAGAGGAGAGGCACAACCGGATACAAGACAGTGAGCAGCTGTCCATACTGGGGGAGGAAGAGGAAGCCCTACACAGTGAGTGTTTTCACTCTTGAGAAGAACAAGGTTAAATGGCATTCATCCTCTGTGTTTAGACGACTAGTGCCTGCTGCTTTCTGGTGAGTAATAATGAAGGGGAGTCATTCTGAGAAGTGGAGAATAACTTCTGTATTCCTCTACTACATAAAGGCATAATCATCCCCAAATTAGGAGACCGGGGCATTCGAATACCACCCCAGGAGGTGTGTGTGCCTATCTTCTGAGAGGCGCTATAATTTTGCTGACTTCCTTGTCGGCATGCAGCCTTTTCAGAAGCTTAGAGTGCTAGCCAGAGAGCACTACAACTTTCTGATGTCATGTGGTGAGCATGGGCTAGAAAGGAACCCCAGGACTTCAAAGGTGGTCATAACTACATGAGCCATTGTGCAGAGATGACCCACGCTCAACTAAAATACAAGTTCCTCCTGAGGAGGAGAGTCGGAATCTCCCTCCCCAGAGCCAGGCCCTAAGATAACATCACAGACACTGAGTCTGGTAAAACATGTACCATCCCCCCACCCCACCCCACCCCAGCATGGCACCCAAAAGCAGTTTCCCAAGGCAGCACTTCCAGGACCGCACTGCTCTTTAATCTATGACAACTCGAGCTAATCTGTACTAGTCTTCCTATTTTTAAAAACATTTTTAACAAATATTTTATTTATTTATTTCAAAGAGAGAGAGCACAAGCCGAGGAAACGGGAGAGGGAGAAGTGGTCTCCCTGCTGAGTAGGGAGCCTGACGCGGGATTCAACCCCAGGACCCTGGGATCATGACCTGAGCCGAAGGCAGAGGCTTAACCACCCAGGTACCCCCATTATTCCTATTTTTTAATCCGCTTTCATACCACTTAGACTGTGAACACTGATCTCTGACCCCTAATGCAACCCCTAATACTTCTTGGCAGTGATGTTAAAGTAAGGCTTCCTTGATTCTCACTTGATCCATTTCTGATTTCTGAAGTGAACTGTCTCTGTAGGGAAATGGGAGAAACTGCTTTTTTATTATCCAGCTGAATGGATAAAAAAAAATTTAAATATAACCAGAATGCAATACAAATAAGAGTCGTGTCCTGCAAAATTACACAAAGATTTGGCTAACGTGATAGGTGAAATATCTTTTAAGTCATATGCTAGCACATGTTCTAGAAGATATTTTCCATCTTGGGGCACCTGGTTGGCTCAGTTGGAAGAGCATGTGACTCTTACTGCTGGGGTTGTGAGTTCAAGCTATACACTGGGCATAGAGCACTTTAAAAAAAAAATAAAATTTTAAAAAATACCAGTTTTTAAAAAAGAGCTATTTTCCACCTTAAGACACAGAGTAAATAAATATTATTTCTTCAGAGCACAGGAAAATGGCAAGGTAGAGAAATCAGATGACACTGGAAGGGAGCCTAGATCCCTCCTGACACACCAATCAGATACAGCCTAGGGCTCCTGAGCCAGATTAAAAGATGAAGGTCAACTTGGTTACTAATTTCCCAGAGACAGCCCAAGGGAATCCAGATAGAAAAGCAGAACCAACCCTGGAACTCAAATAGGATTAAATGCATGTCACAGCATTATTTATAGTCCCGAACAAGTAGATAATAATTTGGCTAGACAAGAGTTTACTGAGCTGATTTGCCTACTGTTCAAAGAATGTAGGTGCCTTCCTATTTAACCACGGGATAGGCACCAGCCACCAGCCACGAGTCCTTAAGCTGATACACCCAATGGTGTGGATTCCCCCTCTGCAGGGGAAGACTTCTAATCAGCTGGCCAGGGGTTCTTGGAAAAAAACCTAGCAATGCATGCATGAGAAGATACAGATCATTGAGCCCTGGAAGCCATCCAAGGGCTCACAGAGCCTTTGGTGGGACAAAGTCAGGCTGACAGATAACAAGACCACATTCTTTTCAAACTTCCTCCTTGCACAAACCTTAATCAAGAACAAAATTAAGGGGTTTCATTTAACTTCAATGAAGTATCATCATTTCCATTTTATAGAAAAACAAGCAGAGAGTCAAACACTTGCTTTAATGTGGCCTACAAGCTCTCACCAAGCTTGCCACTAAGACCTTGGCGAGCCTTGGCCTGCGGAAGTACCTCACTCAGTACAGGCTCCCGCTGCTCTTACAGCTAACGGGCAAAAGTAAAAAGTTCTCAGTGTTCATGGAGCCCAAAGCAAAATCCCCTCCAACCTCCCAGATATGTTCATTCCATCCCTTGCCCACTAGGTGGTTACGTAAAAAGAGAAAAAAAGAAAAATTTAAAAACCTAGGGCCAGACCCCAAACTAACCACAGTTGAAAAGGAGAAAACAATGGATACTTTGATCTTTCTTGTCAACTCTTTGCCGTGGATGGTTTTTAGCACTGCTGGGACAACTCAATGAGCTCTGGGAAGTGACCTGAAAGCTCCACCGGAAGCCACCACCCCAGGGCTGCATCCTGAAAACAACTTCTTGCCTCTAATTTTCTTCTCAAAAAATAATGAAATTTTTTTAACTACTTTTTTTTTTTTTTTTTTGCAAGTGCCAGTCTTCAAGTGAAACTAAAAATTCGTTTTCGTTCTACTCTCCTCCATTCTCTGCCACCACAGTAAAGAACATTACTGAGCCTTGCCTAGGAGACTGAATGTTGGTTAAACAAACAACGCCTTGTTCACATGTCAACTGAGCTTTCAGTGAACTTGACTCCTGAACCCGAAAGGAGGGCCAGGTTCTCCCTCAACGCACTGCCTGCCGTAGATACTGCTGTTATCTAGCACGGAGTCAAGGAGACCGGGGGAATAACACCACGAATGCCTTGAAGCAACAGGCAAACATTGCAGGACTTGTTCCCAATCCTAGCAATTTGTCAAATGAGCAAGCTGTAACATTATGCTCTCCAGAAATACCTCTCATCCCATTTCCAGAAGGATCTATTCTGACACACCCGCTACCTATAAGCTTGTCCCTGTTTCAGGTTTTCTATCGATTTCAAATGAGACCACCATGTCCTGGTTTAAAAATGTCATATAATAGCAGAAAATCCATCAGATCATGTCAGAGAAGCAATCGTCCAGCTACTTATTATCACTGTCACTATTTTACTAGTCACACAAACAAGAAGGGGGCTGCATGGGCTGAAGGAGCAGCTCCTCAGATCCACAGACCAGGAATGTTCTGGAACACAAGGCTGAGTCACTGAGACCTCTCAGAAGCAAGGACCTCCTCTTCGAAACAGGCCTCAATATAAGTGGTTTGTATTAATTATTCAAAGAGGTTTAAAAAAAATAATGAAAGCACTGACAGACTACAACATGGATGAACCTTGGGGATGTTACGCTAAGTGAAAGAAGCCAGACACAGAAGTACAGATACCACATGATCCCATCTATGGGAGGGACCTGTAACAGGCACATTCATACAGACAGAAAGTGGAAGTGTGATTATCAAGGAGCAGGAAAAAGCAGGACTGGGGAGTTGTGGTTTAACAGGTGCAGAGTTTGTGTCTGGCATGAGCAGAAGTTCCAGGAATGCGCAGGAGTGATGTGATGGCAGCACAGTATTCTCAGTGAACTTAATGTCGCTTCACTGCACACTTACAATGCGTTCAATGATCATTTTCATGTTATGTGTATTTTACCACAATTTTTTTTTAACCTTTTCAGTGTTCTTGGGGCGCCTGGGTGGCTTAGTGGGTTAAGCCTTTGCCTTCAGCTCAGGTCATGATCTCAGGGTCCTGGGATCGAGCCCCGCCATCGGGCTCTCTGCTCAGCGGGGAGACTGGTTCCTCCTCTCCCTGCCTGCCTCTCTGCCTACTTGTGATCTCTGTCAAATAAATAAATAAAATCTTAAAAAAACAAACAAACAACCCTTTTCAGTGTTCCAAGATTCACTGTTTATGCATCACACCCCATGCTCCATGCAATCCGTGCCCTCCTTAATACCCATCACCAGGCTCACCCCTTCCCTACCCCCTCCCCTCCAAAACCCTCACTTTGTTTCTCAGAATCCACAGTCTCTCATGGTTTGTCTCCTCCTTTGATTTCCCCCAATTCACTTTTCCTTTCCTTCTCCTTATGCTCCACAAGTAAGTGAAACCATATAACTGACTCTCTCTGCCTGATTTATTTCACTCAGCATAATCTCCTCCAGTCCCATCCATGTTGATACAGAAGTTGGGTATTCGTCCTTTCTCATGGAGGAATAATATTCCATTGTGTATATGGACCATATCTTCTTTATCCATTTGTCTGTTGAAGGTCATCTTGGCTCTTTCCAGTTTGGCGACTGTGGCCATTGCTGCTATGAACACTGGGGTACAGATGGCCCTTCTTTTCACTACATCTGTATCTTTGGGGTAAATACCCAGCAGTGCAATTGCAGGGTCATAGGGTAGTTCTATTTTTAAATTCTTAAGGAACCTCCACACTGTTTTCCTAAATTTTACCACAATTTTAAAAAAGCTGTATGTAAGATCTAGAATCAGTAAAATTAGAGGTGGTAAATAATAAGCCTAACCCAAGGGGCATGAAGGTTCTTGTACTTCAAATCCATTTAAGAGTGAAAAGAATCAGGGCACCTGGGTGGCTCAGTCAGTTAAGTGTTGACTCTTGATTTCAGCTCAGGTCATGATCTCAGGGTCATGAGATCGAACCCCCGAGTCCTGCTCCATGCTGGGCATGGAGCCTGCCTAAGACTCTCTCTCCCTCTGCCTCTCCCCCACTTAAAAAAAAAAAAAAAAAAAAAAAAAAGAATCAACACTCCCAAAGAACAGAATCAGTCCAGACAAAGCTACAGTCGCTTCCACTCTTCTCCATCCCGTCTCATGACCCCGAATGTCACATGCACGATGAAGGCTCCTGAGTCCTGCCTTAACTTCTCCCACGCACAGGTCTGCAGGCCAACTGCATCCTTGACATCCCCACTTGGATGTCTAACAGTCTCTTCACACCCACCTTGTCTAAACCAAAACACTGTCCTCACCCACCACCCGCCCCGCCTACAGCCTTCCTGTCTTGGTTTAAGTGCAACCCTACCCAGTCACCTCACCCCTTAACAGCCATTCTCAACCAGGAACTGTGAGGCATTCTTTTAAACAGAAGTCAGATGATCTCAGTACACTCTTTTCAAAAACTTCCAACGAATTCTCATTTCTCTCAGAGTAAAAGTCAAACTCTGGACCATGGCTGTCTCCTAAATCAGGAGTCAGCAAACCTGGGGGGGGGGGGGCAAATCCTGCCCACCCCGTTTTTTGTAAACAAAATATTACTGGAACCCTGCCACAGCCCCATGTGTTGTCTATGGCTGCTTCCAGCTCGGGACTACAGGCTGCTGGCAGAGACTGCACCGCTGGCAACAGCTGGCCCTTTGCACACACAGTCCGCCTGCCCACCACAGCTTCGAAAGATCTGTGCCTTGTCCACACTCCTCTAAGGACAGCAACAACTTCTCTCAACCTCACTCACTCCGCAGCAGCCACAATGGCCTTCCTGCTGTTCTGGGACACCCTAAGCAGGTTCCTACCTCACAGCCACCGCCCAAGGGGCTCCCTCCTCCCCGCACCTGCAAGGCAGCTCAACTCCTGAAAGTATTCAGTTGTCCCTTCAGTGAGACCTTCCCTAATCACACTTATTTAAAATTACAAGCCTAGCCCAGCAAAAGAAACACATACCCGCACCTTCCATTCTCCTGTTTATCCTTCTCCAAAGCGCTGATCACTTAATAGAAAATTAGCTCCAGAGGACAGACTTTTGTGATTTCTATTCGTTGATCCCAGTGCCCAGTGTACAGTAGCTAGTATACAGTAGCAGCCCAATAAATAAATGTCACCTAGAGCTGAAAGAATGTGTGGTATGGCTAGCGAGCCTAAGGCAAAAATTCAAGATTTCTATTCTAATGGGGGGAAGGGTTAAATGATTAACAGAAGAGATGGAAAAAATTAGGATCCATACTTAAAAAGATCTGAAAATACAATTTTGGCTTATGGCACATTCCAAGTATAGACAAATACCTCTAAAATTAAAGATAAAATTTTCAATTAAAAAAAAATCAAACACGGGTCTAGAGTTGCAATTAAGTAATAAATACCATCTGTGCTCATAATCTGAAACCTGTTTCAAGCTCTAACTTTCCAATTTATTCATATTCTACTGAATTTATTTTTAATCTTCAAAGTCAACATCTTAATTTATATATAACCTATCATTCCATTCCAGTTTTCCATTAATACTGCTTTTCATTCCACCTTCTTAGCCAAAATGACCAGAAAGGGGGGGAAACCCCTCTTGCTTTGATGAAGGCTAAAGAAAAGGTTTGTTAGCAAAAAAACATACCAACCCGGAGCTGAGAAAATGGGTAACTCAAGTTTGTTTGTTTGTTTGTTTTCAAGATTTTATTTATCTTTGAAAAAGACAGAGAGAGAGAAAGAGAGAGAGAGGGAGAGAAAGCGCGAGCGTGAGCACAAGCAAAAGCACAAGAAGGGGGAGGGGCAGAGGGAGAAGCAGATCCCACTAAGCAGGGAGCCAGCTCTGGGCTTAATCCCAGGACCCCAAGTTCATGATGTGAGCCAAATGCAGATACTTAACTGACTCTGAGCCACCCAGGCACCCAGTAACTCTAGTTTCTATAAGCAATATTTAAAAGAAGAAAAATGTACTATGCAAGAAAGTCAAAGATGGACCAATGGTAGTAAATTCTTTGCCCCACAATAAGAACATCAAGGAAATTTGTTAACAAACTGGCCTTAAGGGGGGATAGCTTAATAAATACAACTTTGACATTTAAGAAGAATACACCTGAAATGAACTCAAAAACTATTATTAATGTTTAGAAAAAAGCTTAGAGACATATGTACCAAGCTGCTTAAACAGCAGTTACTTGGAGGAATGGTGAGGTTATGCAGGGCTTTTAACCTTCTATGATTATACATTTCCATAACGTTTTCATCTTCTATAACCCCATATTCCTTTGTAAAAGAAAAATATAGAAATGATACAGAAGAGTGAAACAAGCTTAGATACAGCAGATTAAAATTCCCAACTAATGATTAATGAAGCAGTTATGTTAGAAATACACTGTTTTGATCTCACAAATAGTTAATGTTCAGATGAGAATTTGCAAAGTATCTACACACAAAGACTGTTTTGTTTGGCCTATTAGGTGTCTTCTGGTTTCCTTTTATCTTTATTTTTTTAATATTTTATTTATTCATTTGAAACAGAGAGAATAGCAGGGGGAGAAGCAGAGGAATGCAGAGAAGCAGAGGGAGAGGGAGACGCAGAAGGAGGGGAAGAAGCACACTCCTCGCTGAGCCAGAAGCCTGAACATGGGACTCGATCCCACCATCTAGAGATCATGACCTGAGCTGAAGGCAGATGCTTAACCATCTGAGCCACCCAGGTGCCCCTCCTTTTATCTTTAAACTGTGACTTAACTACCAGGTAAATTGGTAGTTAAAAGCATCAATTTTGGAGGCATCTAGGTGGCTTGGTCAGTTAAGTGGTTAAGCATCTGCCTTCTCTCAGGTCATGATCCCAGAGTTCTGGAATCGAGCCAGGTCAGGCTCCCTGCTTGGGGCGTGGGGTGGGGTGGGGGGGGAGTCTGCTTCTCTACCTCTCCCCTCACCCGTGCTCCATGCTCTCTCTCTCTCTCAAATAAAAGTAAAAAAAATATTTTAAAAAATTATCAGCTTCAGAGGTAAACTACCTGGGGTTAAATCATAGTTGGCCGAATGATCTTAGGCAAATTACTTAACCATTCTGTGCCTCAGTTTCTTCATCCATAAAATAGGGACAACAATATTTGTAATTCCTTTAGGATTAAATGAGTTAATATTTGTAAAACACCAAGAAGAAAGCCTGGAACATAATAAGGGCATTTATTTAAATACTCGTTATCATTCATATAAAAATTCAGGTTCTAGAGTCTCTCAAAGTATTGGAAGATCTAGCAAAAACGAGCATAAGATGTCCACCCTGCCACCTTGATGGAATCATCAGGTGTTGAGTAGCCCAGTGGCCATCTCCTTTTAACAGAATACAATCTTTTTAGTTGACCCTAAACCCTCATTTATGCCCTCTGATCTAAACTGAAAAAGGAAAATATTTTATAAAATCAGAATTTCATTGTTCCTACACTCTAAGGAGTTACTTTTATATTATCAATCTAACTAGAGAGGCCTCTTTTAGACAACGTGTTTGAGCAACGGAAACATCATCAAACCAGAAGGGCCCCACGTTGACCACTGAGCTGAGGACAAACCAACTCCTTACGTGACCCACCTCAAAAGAGCCACAGGCCCTAACTGACCAATGGGCTACTTACACCCGGGCATAAGTTCCCAAAAAAGGGAAAATTCCCAGGACGCCTGGGTGGCTCAGTTGGTTAAGCGGCTGCCTTCGGCTCGGGTCATGATCCCAGCATCCTGGGATCAAGTCCCACATCGGGCTCCTTGCTCGGCGGGGAGCCGCCTGCTTCTCCCTCTGCCTCTGCCTGCGCTCTCTCTCTCTCTCTCCCTCTCTCTGACAAATAAATAAATTTTTTAAAAAATTAGAAAAAAAAGGGAAAATTCCCTATGTCCCCATACTTCCTCACCTGCCCCCTTTAAATACGGCCAGACAGCTGCTTCCTTGCTGTGTATTCGATAAACTTCCGTCTGCCTCAAGCGAATCCTTTCACCCCCCTTGCCACTGGGATCCCCGATCTAGTCACCCCACATTTGCAGGCCCCCATCCAATCAGAGAGGCACCCCACTAACCATCCTTCAACATGGGAGTGTCTACTATGAAACAATGACGACCCAGAGACACTAAAACTGGACTACAGCTTAGTAGTTAAGAGCAGGCCCTGGACCTGAACGCAAGCTTTGCCATACACTGACTGCATAGACTTGGCCATGTTACTTAGCCTCTCTGAACCTCACTTTCCTCACCTAGAACACGAAGCAAATACCACCACCCATCTCAGCGGGCTTGGAAGATAAGCAACACATGCAAAGTTCAAAGACCAGGGCCTTGTATATGGCTGACACTCATGTGTTAGTTCAAAATTTATTGAAAGAAATCACTAAATTGTACACCTGAAACTAGCATTACATTGTATGTTAACTAACTGGAATTTAAATAAACACTCTTTTAAAAATTAATGGGAAAAAAAAGAGAGAGAGAGAAAGAAAAAGTTGGTCCCTGAGCTGAGAGAGGCCACAAGGCAGGGACCGGAGTGTACACACCCTTAAGTACCACACGCCGTTACTGGTGCTGTAAAAGAAAGAAACCGAGGCATACGTGCGAGCTTAAATCACACGCTGAAGAGCCAAGACTTCTACCCCCACTCCTCAGCAGACACAGAGGGAGCCGGATGGGGTGCGATTCGTCTTTCCTTCGGCTCAGATGAAGGTCTGAGTCAGGATCCTGTGGTCCTGAGCTCATGACTAAACTTCTGTCCTGTGCGGCTTAGAAAATGTCAAACCCCTGAGTTAGTGATTAGAAAAGAGTGGGCCTTTAGCAAGTCACAGTTACACTCTTTGTATGTGCCTTTGATTTTAGAATAATTTTAGATTTACAGAAAAATGGTGGCTCTAATTACAAAGAGTTCCCATACCATTATGACTTTTAGCCACATTGTTATTCAGGTTGTGAAGACAGAGAAGTGATTTCTAAGCTATTTTTTTTCTTTCTTTTTCTAAGCTACTTTTAAAACCCATGACAACGGTAAAGACAGTCACTCTGGGAAAATCCTACTTGAAGCACTGAAACACACCAGACCACATCAGCAGAAGCAATTCAACGGGTCTGTTTAGATGTGTCGTACAGTATGTTTAAAGGCAGATGTGAGTAGGAGGCTACAATGCTCATCCCAGACGTAGCAACACCTTCTTCATGTTACCGTCTCTGACATGAGCTTCAGCAGGCAACTCCTCAAGGCTTCAAAAACACCATGTACGCCCCACAGGGCCCATCACAACACAGTATTTCCTAACCTCCCAGAAAATGAAACAGTCTGTGGCCCAGACAGGCCTGCATTTGAAAGCAGCTGCTGGGCTCTCAAAGGTCAGGCTCTGAGTGGCCTTCCAGAACGCTGTGGGCTGGCAAAGGTAGGGGGGGAACAATGCTGGCTGGATGTGAGCTGGGATCTGAGCACACACTGAACAATTAGTCCCATTCCTTAGTACCTGTTTTACTCTTAGCAGCTGCCTATCATAAAGGCAATGTAAAAATATCATTTTACATTTTACAAAATAGAAATTAGAGACTCAGAAGACACATGTCCAGACAACAGCTAGAAAAGCGGGAAAATAAGTTACTGTTCCAGAAATTAAGTATGATTCACATTAACATTTGGACCAACATTTTTCTTATTTCAGGCTCATTTTGAAGAACTCTAAAAACCTCCTGTCATAAGACATTTCTGGGAAGTTTTTAAAGCCTCATTCTCTTTAAGGTACTTTTTTTTTTTTTTAATTAATTTATCTGAGAGAGAGAGGACGAGAGGGCAAGCAAGGGAGTGGCAGAGGGTGAGAGAGAATCTTAAGCAAACTCCCGGCTGAGCACAGAGCCCAATGTGGGGCTTGATCTCACAACCCTGAGATCATGACCTAAGCTGAAATCAAGAGTCAGACGCTCAACAGGCTGAGCTAGCCAGGTACCTATAAAGCCTTATTTTTTAAGAGTAGGAAGAAAGCATCATCTGAATTGAGGCATCAGAATAACTCATGTGGAACGCTTGCTACAAGATGCCTGTTCAAGAAAACCAGCAGCATCTGGACACCACAGAGGGATCTCTCCTCTTCGCCAGTGCTGGGATACTGTTCAGCAATCTTCTCTGACTCAGCACCCAAAAGGCATGATGGGAAGGGAGGACCATAAAAAAGCCATGCATTAGTAATAAGAGTCTTGGCATCAAAGCAGAATGATTTGGAAAACAGGAAAATGTCTGCAGAGTAAGAAAAAGAGGAGCAAGCAGCTTAAATCACTTTTGGCAGTGTCATACCATTCAGAAATGTCCACTTGAAGTCATTTCTCTTCTTAAGCAGTCTTTTTCTCTTTTAGCCCTTAGTTTTGGGCCTAATTTGGGTCTCTTTATGTCCTTCCTACCTGAAATTCCAAATGGTTATTTACATTCTCCGAGAGGATTTCTCTGTGTTCATTTGCCCCGGTCAGCTTAAGGGCTGTACATGAGTCAAATCACAGTGAGAACAGACCGGCACAACACTGCTCTGTGGAAGCCCGAGGAGATACCCCACGGGTGGCAACAGTCCCCGTCACCTAGAAATCAAATCTGTCCTCTCAACTCTAGGGCAAGTGAACAGGTGACTTCAACTGCCCATTCACGGCGGGCAAGCAAACGGTGAACGAATCCATGTACTCTTAATGGTATGTACCATCAAATGATCAGGCAAGAATGAAGCTGGAAAGCCACCCGATGATGGAAGACAAGGACCTGCATAACAGACTTCATTCCACGTCTCTGGCACCATGCCAGATTAGGAAAACTAAGCCTACTCCTAGACCAGTGGTTCTCAACCAGAGGTGATTTTGCTCCCATGGAGACATGCTGCAATACCTGGAGGCATTGTGGGTTGTTGTAGCTCAGGAAGAAGGGTGCTACTGGATCTAGTGGGTAAAGGGCCAGGGACGCTGCTAGAATTCTGCAGTGTGCCTCCAAGAGCAAAGCATTATCCAGGCCAAAAAGTCACTAGTGCCATTACTGAGAAACTCTGCATTTACTTTGTGTTAAAACTTAATTTTTTTTTGAAGATTTTATTTATTTGACAGACAGAGATCACAAGTAGGCAGAGAAGCAGGCAGAGAGAGGAGGAAGCAGGCTCCCCGCTGAGCAGAGAGCCCGATGCGGGGCTCGATCCCAGGACCCTGGGATCACGACCTGAGCCGAAGGCAGAGGCTTAACCCACTGAGCCACCCAGGCGCCCCAAAACTTAATTTTTAAGTTAGCTGTTAAACTGTTACACAAAAACCATAGTAGTAATGTACAAATAAGTTTATAATGGTGGTTCATTTTAAATTAATAAACATATTTCTTTCAATTCCCTTTGAACTAAATGTGCCTTCTTTAATAAATGGAACACAGACTAATCTTTTCTGCAACATAAGAAACAAAACACATGAACAAGAATTATATAAAGTAGCTTCTGCTTCTATGACTGAGTAGCATGCTATAAACCAGGGATCCCTCAGAGAACAACTAGAAAAGCCAGATTTAAAAAAAAAAAAATGTATGAAGACTCTGGAGAGCTGCTGAGGCAACCAGGACTTCAGGGCACCAGATTCTGGAGTAGGGCGAAGACCTCAGAAGTGAGCCAGCTTACTGCAATGGGTTTTATCATTCAGGGCACTTGCCAATTACAGGTACCAAGAATAAGGCTGAGGGAGCAGGCAGTCTGGGCACAGGACTGGAGCCACTACTAAGAGGCAGAGAAACTAGCAGAACTTTGGCAACACCTCCTTGTCTGGAGAAACAAAAATAGAGATTTAATGGACCAGAATCCTAGTGAAAGAATTGAGCCAGTTTCCCCCCCAGGAGATCTGTAGAGCCCCACAGCTGCATAGGTTAGAAGGCCAAGACACCAAAGAGAAAGCCTCTGAAGAACAGAGAAGAGTTCATCCATTCCGTGTGCTAAGGAGACAAGGACCGAAGTCCAGGACACATCCTGCTGAACACCCCAGGTTCTCAGAACTCCCACAGGGCTACTCCCTAAGAGTACAGGCCACCAGAGGTCAATGGAGCCTCACCACAGCCACACCCTACCTTCGGTGGCTCACTCCCTGATAGGATGAATAGATATGTCCCCACCCTATTTGCCTGGCAAAGGGAGTAAGTCCACTCTAGATGAGGATGAAATCCTACAGGACTGCTGTAATTTTTTTTTACACAACATTCAGTTTTCAGTCAAAATTGCCAAGCATGCCAAGAGACTGGTCCAAATGACTGAATATCAAAAGAAGAACCAAACAGGAAAAGACCCACAGTGATACATTAATGTATTAATAAATACATTTAATACATTAATACATTTAATACAATTAATACATTAATGTCACTGTGTACTAGTGAGTCAAAATTTGCTTCATTCCTAAGATGCACTGTTAAGAAACTCCATGAAAGTGTGCCTTTTAAAATCTGTTTATTGATTAAAAAAAAAAAAAGTAAAGATGAGGAGAAAAAGAAATGAGGAGAAAATGGAGAATTTCATCATAAAAGTGGAAACTATAAAAAAGTACCAAGTAAACACTGTAAAACCAAGAAATACAGTAACTGAAATTAAGAAGTTAATTGATGGGGATGCCTGGGTGGCTCAGTTGGTTAAGCGGCTGCCTTCGGCTCAGGTCATGATCCCAGCGTCCTGGGATCGAGTCCCACATCGGGCTCCTTGCTCAGCAGGGAGCCTACTTCTCCCTCTGCCTCTGCCTGCCACTCTGTCTGCCTGTGCTCACTCGCTCTCTCTCTCCCTCTCTCTGACAAATAAATAAATTAAAAAAAAATTTAAAAAAAAAAGAAGTTAATTGATGGGTTTAACACTGCAAAAAAGGATACAGCAAAAAAGGAGAATTAGTGAACTTGATGTCAGGGCAATAAAAAATATCCACATTGAAGTCCGGAGAGAAGAACAGAAAAATGCAGATTTGTACTGAGCATCAGCCTTAGGAAGTGTCTTGGCAAAGAGTGTTTATGTGTCCACATACTGTATGTGGATATTGTATGTGGAAATGAACACAAGTGCTACCTCTTTGACAGTTATACAGGGCTTATATTACTTGGTCATTTCTGGAACAGTAAAATAATCACAACAATAATCCTAGGACTCAGTGAGAAAGACACTGAGAGATTCTTCTCTTTTTATTTTTCTTTTTTCTTTTTTTTTTAAAGAAAGGCAGACTGCCACGTGCAGCGCCTCATTTGGATGTGTCTGGAGTCTTGGAAGCTTGACTACCCTACGTTCTCCTACAAATGGACCTTGAGAGCTTGTTTGGAGGTTCTAGCAGGGGAGTGCAGCTACTCGTATACCCTTGACCGAAGACCGGGCCTCTCCTCTATCGGGGAAGGTTGTCCTCTTCGACCGAGCGCGCAGCTTCGGGAGGGACGCACATGGAGCGGTGAGGGAGGAAGGGGACACCCGCCTAGCCAGCCAGATCAGCCGAATCAACCCTGGCGATCAATGGGGTGACAGATGTCGCAGCCAGATCGCCCTTACATCCGAGATTCTTCTCTTTTTAAAAAAGATTTATTTATTTGAGAGAGAGGACACATATGCGCAGAGTTTGGGGCGGGGACAGAGAAAAAGGGAGAGAGAAACTCAAGCAGACTCTGCTGAGCATTAAGTCCAACATGGGGTTTGATATCACGACCCTGAGGTCAGATCCGAGCTGAAACCAAGAGTTCGATGCTTAACTGACTGCGCCACCCACGTGCCCTGAGAGTCTTAACATAGTAAAGATCAAGAATCCAACAATTCTTAGTTCTCTATCGATCTAAAGTTAAAATTATTATGAAAAATTGCAAACATACAGCAAAGTTGGAAGAATTTTGCAGTGAAGGGGGGCCTGAGTGGCTCAGTGGGTTAAGCCTCTGCCTTCGACTCAGGTCATGGTCTCAGGGTTCTGGGATGGAGCCCCGCATCGGGCTCTCTGCTCAGCAGGGAGCCTGCCTATCCCCCCACTCTCCACTCCCCCCCGCCTGCTGCCTCTCTGCCTACTTGTGATCTGTCAAATAAATAAAATCTTAAAAAAAAAAAAAAAGGAATTTGCAGTGAAAACCCATATACTCACAATCTTGATTCTATTCTTAACTTTTTATCACAAATAATCCATCTGGCCATCCACTCATTCACCTCATTTTTTTCATGCATTTCCAAGTAAATTGTAGAGATCAGTAAACTCTCTAAATACTTCAGCGTATCATTAGTTCCCCTTCAGATATAAAGTTTCATAAAATCAAAGTGTGCGTTTGCTGAGTTTTGATAATTGCA
This sequence comes from Mellivora capensis, assembly GCA_004024625.1. Lineage (NCBI taxonomy): Eukaryota > Metazoa > Chordata > Mammalia > Carnivora > Mustelidae > Mellivora > Mellivora capensis. The sequence continues at coordinate 100,172 of PISX010002183.1, read as the reverse complement.
CACCTGCATAACCCAAATCCCTATCAAGACATGAAACATTACCATATTAACGTTTCCTCAGCCTCCTTGTGGTCAATCCCAACACTCATTTCTCCCTCCTAGAACAAGTGTCATTTCCAACCCACTCTTTTTCAGAAACGCATTTTGAACAATATTCAAGTCTATGGTATGAGGAATTAATCTTAGAAAAGCAATGTGTAAAGAGATCATTTTAATTATAATTTATCAAATGAAAGCACATTCCTAAAGTTAAATTTATATACTTATATATGTGAAGTTGGGAAAAAGTGACACCTTTAAATTCCTATAATTCCTTTAAAATCCCCTTTAAGTGATATTAATCTAACAGTTAATTTGCTGCCAGTACCTTTTAATGTAATAATATTCAGTCCCACAGAAGGCACACGGATTGGTATGCCCAACATATGAATCCTTTATTTAACAACTATTCTTGTTTGCTGAAATTCTATTTTTATTAATTCATGGAAGCATAAAATACTCTGGGGAAGGACGAATCCTCAGCCATGGATTTCCATTTTATCCATAATTTAAATTCCTTGAATACTTGCATTTCCTTTCTGCATATGACCAAACCGAATCTTTCTTGGCAAGAATGGATTGTTCTGTCTGCTGTGAACTATAGTCACCTCACTTTATCGGGCAACTGGCTAATTTAACGTTAGATTAGCAGACTGCCTGAGCTCTGCTCCTAGAATATTATTTAACAACAGATAAGAGCTATAAGTGACCAAAACAGCGCTTGTTGAGTCAGGCAAAACTTTCTTGAGGATTAATTTATTATTCTAATTTCTGAGATGGCCTACAGACAGGGAAATATGAGTCATCCTGATAAACAAAGAGGCAGCGCTATCAGCCTTAGACATTAGTACTATATAAAGTACTATATAAAGTGATAAAGTCCACACTTTCACAGAGGACTGAAAACCTGACACTGGCTCTAGACTGTACTTTAACATTTTAAGTTAATATATAAAACCACACATACAATATGGGCTCAATAATGTTTTTGAAAAATTACACACATGCTAAAATACAAACAAACAAAAAAACCCCAAAATGTTAACAGTAAATTATCTTTGGTTTATGAGATTATATGCTGCCTTTATTTTCTTTATGCTTGGCTTATTGGTTATTACTGGTTATTTTCCAAATTTTATACTTTCAATTATTACTTTTATAACCCAAAATAAATATTAACTACTGGGGGAAAAAACCAAAACCCCAGCAGTGACTGACTTGTAATGATCCTTATCCCACTATGATTATGGAGCTACAATGCCCTTTGTACCTGTTTTATCCTTGGTGCTCACCCCAAAGATGCATATAACCTGGTTTTCCCACTTAGCCCATATCTGTAAGGACAGCAGACAATACTTGAACTATTTTAAACCTATGTCCCCACAATCATGCTTTCTCACTACCTTCAGTATATTCCCATCTGCCAAGTTTTTTTTTTTGAAACTTATTCACTGTAGTCTGCATTATAAGAACAATAGGTATGTTGAGTGTGCTTTTCTATTTAGACACAAGCCTCTCTCTGCCTCACCACCACCCACAAAAAATCCTGGTATCATCATATCATCATCATCATCCAAAGGTAAGTTTATGAAAACCCTTGGTTTAACAACTAGACTGAGCATAAGCTCTGGTCTTGGCACTGCCCCGAAGACTGAGTAAATCCTTCACCATCTCTAAAATTCCATTTCCCCACCTGTAAAATACAGATGTTGTTCCAATACTCTTGAATATCCTCTCCCACTCTTTTATGCTGTAATTCTTTGAGCCTGTTCTATTCTGTATATGTAACCAGGTCCTGAAAACACATCCAAGATTATAATCTCCCAGAGGGCAGAGTATCAGTCATAGGGGCAGCTAGCATTCACTGAGCATGCTTATTGTTGCCAGGAGGCTCGCTAAGCACTTCACTAGGAAGTAGGAACTTTATCACCCCATGAGAAAGCTGAAGCAGGAACGGAATGGTTCAGTAATTTGCCCCAAGTCACAAAACCAGCAAACTGGAGAGCTGGGACAGGAGCTCAGAAGGTGCGGCTCCACAGCCCAATGCGGTATTTTCCCTCCTATGGGCAGGCACACTTTCTCTGTCCTGAACAAAAAAGCAAACATGGTACGTGTATGTATAACTTGGGTGTTTCTAAAGGTCTGTAGGGCAGATGAGTGAGACAGACAGACTGGAAGAGTGAAGAGAGAGAGAAAGCAAGCTAGCTAGCTTGCTACACCTCTGTTTCCAGAAGTCTAGGGCCTGAGTACAAATATCCTTACTATTCTCACGGTTATACATCATTAAGAAACAAGCTTACTTTCCTCAGCCACTTTCCAAAAGCCTGGCTGACAGTATGTTTCTTCTCAGATATGATTAGCTCAGCTCCACGGTCAGAAAGTTGTGCAAATGAGGTCACAGTGCCAGTTTCACTCCAGGGCAGGCCTGCAGCTCTGCATAAAGATGCCCTTGGCATCAGGAGTCGCCTGGGGGAAGCTCCCCAGTGCCCCGCAGCCAGCTCGCAGAAGCAGGACACCAGTCATGAGGGAGAGCTGTCATGAAGGGGGGCAGAGGCACAAAACAATTCATCTCTGCACCTCGAAAATAACTCAAAACCACATGATGGGTACCCCCTTTCAACACAGCAATTAGCCACAACATTCCATTCTGAGAAAAAACAAGACTGAGATGGGGTGATAAACTGAGTCAACTCAAAACTGCTCTTCCCTGCGGAACATCAGACAGCTTAAATGTAGTTCACAGAAGACCTCCGGATTCACATTAGCCTCCAAGCAGAAGTTTTGATCCTTGCACTTCAAAGTGCCCTTTCGGTACAGAGAGTGGAATTGTGCTCAGATCACAGGAGAAACCGGCTTATTCAGCCTCTCCGCTGACTACTCCTGTGGGCCCATTCCAGGAATGCCTAAGTGGCCCTGTTTCCAGACAGCTAATAGCATCTATTCTCCCAACGCTAGAGCTTATGTTTCCTTTTCCTAAATCAAAAGGAAACAAAAACTGTAACTAAAAAACTCAGTATCATCAAATTTATCCTAATCATACAGAGACAGCACAGACATAGTCAAGAGGATAGGCTCTCGGAAAAAAAAAAAAAAGTAGGATTGGATTCAAATTACATCTCTAAACCTCTTACAAGTTATGTGACCTTGAACAAATTATTTAACCCCTCCCAGCCTTGGTTTCCTCATCTATGAAACACTGACGTATCACAGAGGTAGGGTGTTTTAATAGGTTAATATATGCAAAACACCTACAGAAAAGGCTCAGCTAATGGAAACAGCGCCCGCTGCCACTGTCATGCTGGGTCACAGGAAGATGGCACTGAGCTAGAAGGGGAGAGACAGAAATGCCATCTACTGACCAAGACAGTCACTTCTGGGAAGGAGGCTTTCTCAGACATTACAGCCCCTATCTATGCCAAAGGAAAGATCGAAGAAGGGGGAAAAAGACTCATAAGGATTATGTGGGTTAAATGTTTCACTTTGTCACCCACTCTGGTTAGCTAAAAATGTGCAGCCTTACAGGAAGTAATCAAGAATATCCTGTGTATTGAGAGACATAGAAAATAACCTAAAAAGAATTTCAGAAAGGTATGGTGACTATATTTTCAGAATGCAAAACTAGGTGATGTGGCCCAGGCAATTCTTCCCCCCAAAATGCTGAATTTACTTATGAAAAAGTTTTATATGGGCTCTTTCCCCTTTTCTAAAACAATTGAGTCGTAAAGCCATTAGGTGGGGCCCCGCCTAGGAAGGTGTCTGTGCTGAGGGGTCCAGAGAAGACACAAAGGGCCACAAAGGGAGGCCTGAGCACAGCAGGAGCGGGCTGCCCTCCCTGCAGTGTCAGAGCCTGGAAGGGTGAGGAGGGCACCCGCCAGGGAAGAGGGGGATGCCAGGGTGGGGTGCCACAGGCCAAGCAGGGGTGAGAGGAGTGTCTACCGCGGGAGATGGGGCAGCCTGGTCCAGGGTGTCAGAGCCCAAGTGGGGTGCAGAGGACACCCATGCTGGCAGATGGGTTGGGTGCAAGGTGTGGGAGCTTAAGGGCGGGGGGTGGGGGGTGGGGTGGGGGTGAGGAGGGAGGAAAGCCCAGGAAAGGGAAATGAACTGTTCCAGGTGAAAAGGATATATAAACAGAGATTGGGGATGAAGCAGCATGGTACATACAAAGGATTTATCAACGAAGTAAATATGTTAAGAAAAACGGGAGCTAGGATTCCACCATCAGAGAACGGAGTTATAAATACGGAAAGGGAGAAAACTAGCATAAACCCTGATGCGTTGGATTTAAATTGCAGGTACTATTGTGAACTCCACAATTTTCCGTTCATACACATGTAAAAATATAGATGTCAATGTGCATATGTATGTACACATACATATATATATCCCACAGCTTTATACATAGAGGCAAGAAGACTTAACACTCCAATAGCAATGAGTGCATCCAACACCCAGATCTTGGCTTCTAAATATCCATTATCCACTAGAAAGACTCAAGAGCTCTTTGGAGAAATAACTGATTCCAGGTTTGGGATAAGGAAGGCACAAAGTGCCTAGAACATGTTGTTATGGCAGAAAGTAAAACAGTGATGCTGACCTGAATTATTTTTGATATAGAAGACATTACTGGGGCAACTGGCAGCACTCTGATGGGGGTTGAAGGATTAGACAACCGTAATGTATCAGTCAATTTCTTAACTTCAATGGCTGGATGGTCCTTTGCTGGAATATCCTTGTTTGTTGAAAAACAAAACAAAACAAAACAACAGTCTAGTATTTGGGGGTGATAGGAAATCACGTCACCAAATGGTCCAAGAAAAAGTTGATGTACTATCATTTCACCTTTTCTGTTCAGTTTGTGATTTCAAACTCTTTTTTTAAGATTTCATTTATTTGACAGAGAGAGACACAGGGAGAGAGGGAACACAGCAGGGGTAGTGGGAGAGGGAGAAGCAGGCTCCCTGCAGAGTAGGGAGCCCGATGCTGGGCTTGATCCCAGGACCCTGGGATCCATGAGCTGAGCCAAAGGCAGACACTTAACAGTTACTGAGCCACCTAGGAATCCTGATTTCAAACTTAAAAAAAAAATCATTTTTAGGGGCACCTGGGTGGCTCAGTGGGTTAAGCCTCTGCCTTCAGCTCAGGTCATGATCTCAGGGTCTTGGGACTGAACACCGCATCTGGCTCTCTGCTCAGCAGGGAGCCTGCTTCCCCCACCCCCATCCCTGCCTGCCTCTTTCTCTGCCTACTTGTGATCTCTCTCTGTCAAATAAATAAATAAAATCTTTTTTAAAAAATCATTTTTAAATAGTCTCACACATTTATCCAAATTACATCACATTTTGTCTTATAGACAGTTCCCCTATGATGCTTATTTTGAGAGTGCACACTTGTTCCAAGGTAACTGATATATTTGACAACAATGAGCAAAACTAAAAACTTCACATTTGCTTATGTGTAATTTCACCCATAAGGAACACCAAGATAACTATCCCCAGCTGAACAGACATACACGCACGCACATACCCCAAATATCTACCAGCTACGTGACTTTACCAAGCAGGTGTCCTATACACGTCCGACGTGACATTTGGTTCTGTATCAGATAATCCTTCCACCACCAGGTAATAACTCACGGGTTGGCTGGCCTGATGCCCACATCCGTGAGCAAACTTCTGGTCTTTTCAAAGTCAGGTGTTCTATTTTATGGTATTTCTCAACCATTTAATAGGTGTAAACCTGTGCTCTGTTTTAATTAGTTTCCTTTTTCATTAGGTCTCTTTTTAAAAAATGAGTCACTAATAAAGTTCTTAAGTGTCGTGTACCTAAACTAATTTTCCCCATAAGCTCTATGGTTTTTATTCAACAATTGTGTGGAGCATGTGATTTTTAGGAATGCTCAAGTCATGTTATAGCAGAACTAACTGTATTTAATACAAACACCTTTACAAAGAATAACCTGTGTGCTATCAATGATGTCCCTATTCTGTACGTATTAGCTATAGAAAAAAGGTGGAAAAATCAAATACGACATTTAGTTGCAACCTAAATTTCCAGCAACTCAGAAGCAAAGGAATATCCTGAATTTCCAGTCTGTCTCATAGTTCCAGATGGGATCTTACAAAGGTCTAGAAAAGCCCAGAAAGCCTAGAGCAGGCCACACAAATTAACTACGTATTTAATTCCCTTAATTACAGATTTAGAAGGCACACTGTGTCACACAGCTACATTTGAAAACACCAGGGAAATAACAACAGCAGTGGCCAGAGCAGCCCAACTGACCCTCTTTGTTTTATCTGCTTTGACTTACCTTTGAGAAACTTCTCTGTCAAAGTTTAGTTACTTCCGACACACTAGAGAAAAAATACCAGACTGGAGAAAAATAATCACGAAGTACAACAAGATTTCTGAGAAAGTGTTTATTTCTACTTTGCTGAATCCAATCAAAGGAGGAACTAGATCAAATATTTTACTTTCCCATTAAATTAGTCACACTGGTATACGATTTCATGAAATTTTAAATTCTTCCACTTAATTTTACTAATAATCTTTAGAAATGAGATTAAACCAACTTGACACTAAAGGGACTACAATTTCCTATCAGGTTTTTTGCATATCAGTAAACAGAACAAGTATGTTTTCTTTATAGCTTTCAAGAATTCCCTTGCCAGAAATAATCTTCTAGCAAGACATTATGGTTAGTTATAATAAGGGAAACACAGAACCAACCAGGAAAAGATGTTACAGCAGAGAAACTGCGAAAGGTTATTCCAGCACAAAACTTGCTACCACTCTTCCAAAATCAACTCTCTCAGACTAACGATTCCTAAGGTGCAAAATTTTCAAGTATCTGAGTGTGTATAAAGATCAGAAGGAAACCAAGAAATGAAAACACTTGTGAGGAAACATGATTATGAATAAATTATTGTAATTTTATCATTGTTGAAGCTGATTTAATAGTTTAACAATATTGTTCAACAGAACAAGGGTGGTAACATTTGTGAGATTATAATTAAACATGATTCATTCCGGAATGTTTCCGGTGACACCAACTTATATAAATAATCTACTGGTAAGTTTGTTTGGATAGCACAATGAAGAGAGTCAATTTTTCACACATACAATACAATTTAAAACTATAGCCTCAATCTATGCAGACTATTTAACTATTTTAATTTTAGAACTCTTAAATTAACCAAATAATACTAAAATCAAATCAGTGGTGATAATGTTTAATTTGTGGATCTCAGGGGATGTTACTAAACACACACCACAAAATCTATGCCAAAATGAGTCCTAAACGAGGTATTTTTTCCACTTTTTCTTTGCAAACTTTGTACTTGGCTTTGGTCAAGGCTGACATAAATAGCTACAGAAATTAGCAATACAGTCTCAAAAACAAACAAACAAACAAACAAACAAACAGGTTACCACTTGTGTAGACACACTAGCAGTAATGGTCTGCTCCCAAAGGCCCCCCAAGGCTTCAGCATCCTTAGCCCCAGCACCAGCTCCTTAAGCTCAGCAGAACCTTCCAGGTAACACCACAGCTTATCCTTTGCAAACATGCTGACCTTTGTTCTTCTTGCACTAAATTCTGAGGTTTCAAATGAAGAACAGGATAACAGAAAAAATTATATCCTCCAGAAACTTCACTGCAATCAACTGCTTCAGCTCTGGTCTACTATGCTCCTGTTTAGGGGAGCTGGTAATCCCAGCAGGAAATTTCCCGCTTTCCCTTCCAGTCCCTGCTTTCCCTTCTTGTCCCTCCTCCAACTGAGCAGTGATCAAAGGGCTGGGGAAGGGAGAGGGGACCAGGACTGGGGAATACCTAACTAGTATCAAGACTTGCAAGCATGTGATAATTTCTCTCCTTTATGGTTGCAATAATCTTGTATTTATATACTGCTCATTTTCTGAAAAATGAAATCAAATTATCAAATTACCTAAAAACTTTAAAAATTCAGTTACTGGGACGCCTGGGTGGCTCAGTTGGTTGGATGACTGCCTTCAGCTCAGGTCATGATCCCGGAGACCCGGGATCGAGTCCCGCATCAGGCTCCCAGCTCCAGGGGGAGTCTGCTTCTTCCTCTGACCTTCTCCTCGCTCATGCTCTCTCACTGCCTCTCTCTCAAATAAATAAATAAAATCTTTAAAAAAAAAAATTCAGTTACTAATTAGTATAAGCCTATCCTTATGTTTCTTTTCTTTTCTTTTGGAAGGAGAAATCTTTGGGCCCTTTTACCTTTATATCTTTCATAAATACAAAGGCCACATCAAAAAATTACCTTTGTTCGTGGGAATCCACTATACTATTCACTCTACTTTTGCATAGGTTTGAAATTTTCTGTAGTAAAATAAAATAATTAAGGAAAAAAAGTTATCTCAAACATAAAGCCAACCAAAAAAGTAGCTCTCTTACCTAAGGTTAATTCCCAATAGAGTTCAAATATATCCAAATTTTCTAACTCACATAAATCTTAAGATTTCTCAATACTTAAAACCAGAATGAAAAAGCCAGACAAACCAAGTCAATGATGAAATAGACAATTAAGCCAAAAGCAAAACATTTCACTTCCCCGCTCATATACATTTGCTTTCTCTCTCTCTCTCTCTCTCTCTCTCTCACTCTCACACACACACACACACACACAGCACAACGGAGGGTTCTAGTTGTGCCTTCCAGACAGAGAAACTGATGGGTGTTGGCCTAGCACTAAATTACAGCTCAAGCTTTTATTGAAAATATCATCTTAGTGACAGAGGCAAGATCATTTCCATCTTCCATCCAGCAGCATGTAGCACAAGAGACTACTTATGAACAACAGTCTTACTTTCCAAGCCATCCCCATGGACTTCCAATTTCAGAAAAGTGTCTTATCTTCATCTCTCCCTGGATGAAGTAAAATATAAAACAATTTCTCAGGTCCTAGGCAAAAACTACCTCTCAAATTAAAGACTGGCAAGCATATTCACAGCATAAAGGTATAACTTTTATAAATTTGAAAATACCAAAGCCATTAACCTCAATTATCTTTCTCATTAAAAATTAGAAACAATGTCCCCAGCAATATAAGAGAATTACTTTAGGTAAATTTGGACTGATTGTTTTCCTATGTTTATCCTTTTTTTCATCTAAATGTCAAGTTTAGGTTCAAGATAAACCATTAATAAATTTATCTGTGACTTCCAATTGCAAAGCATTATCATACACACAGTATGTAGGACACAAAGCACCTGGAAGGGTTCAAATCCTTGCTGAATACAAAACCGGCAAAACTTGAAACTTCTACTTGTCATCTGCCCACAAACCAGGCCTCCACATCACCAAACATCTGACTACACTGGGGCATAATTAATCTAAAAGTATGCTATGAATCACATTTTCAATTATAATGAACATATCTACAAATCATGTGTTTTTATTTGATCCTTTTAGTTCCTCACCCTGAAATCTCAGCGGTTAGCACAGCCCTGGTTAACATACCCAAACAATCAGAGAACTGGCTAACTGTACTTTTCAGCACCTCAGATCTGTCCACCTCTACTTCACTTCCCTGACTTAAATAAATAAACATTGATTAAATACCTACTGTGTGCCAAAACAGTGTTCTAGACAGGAATACAACAATGATCAAGAAAGATAAGTCCCGCTCATTGAACTCTGACTTAGAGGTCTGAGGATGGGCAGTACAGGAGTTGGCCACTGAAAAGATAAAGGAAAGAGCTACCTCGTCCATGCTGGAGGGATAGAAGAGGAGTGGCATAAATGAAGCTGGAGAGGCAGGCTGAAGCTAGATCATGAAAGGCCTTATAAGTTACAACAAGGAGTCTGAACTCTATCCCAAGAGTAATGAAAGTCACTGAAGGGTAGGAGACAAATCCCTCCTGAGCACCTACTCAGTGGCAGACTTATATTCTAAAACCGACACTCTTCAAGGTAGAAGGGAAGAGGCCGTGGCATGTAAATTCATTCCTCCTCCACCGGTCCAGAATGCACTGGTGTTATAAAGAAACTTCAGGTCACTGCTGATCATCATCACCACGATGTCACTCAGGAGATAAACAGCAGACACATTCCTTGTAAATACGACCACCACCAAAAACTGGCACAACCAATGAGCCAATGGGGTAGGAAACTAAATGTGTTTTCAAGAATTTCTTAAAAGCGGGGCGCCTGGGTGGCTCAGTGGGTTAAAGCCTCTGCCTTCGGCTCAGGTGAGGATCCCAGGGTCCTGGGATCGAGCCCGGAATCAGGCTCTCTGCTCAGTGGGGAGCCTGCTTCCCCTGCTCTCTCTGCCTACTTGTGATCTCTGTCAAATAAGTAAATAAATAAATAAATATATAAATACATAAAACCTTAAAAAAAGAAGAATTTCTTAAAAGCTTTTTTGCTGTCTTAAATAACTATAGTTAAATCATACTGACTAGTATGTCTAGCAATTAAGGAATGTTAACACCAACTGAACAGTAGTTGAATTGGACTGAACCAACTTTCAATTAAACACACCCATCTAGGAGTATAAAACCACTCAAAACTGAGTATTTTTTACTATGGGGAAGCTGTACTCCCTAGCTGAATACTTAAAATGTAACACAGCTATGGTGTCTGCTTCATTCCTCACTGAACCCCCAGCCCCAGCACCTTGTAGCGATGTAGATGTAGTACATCATAAAGATTAAGCTAATGAAGTTAGCTCTAATAGCCAAATCAGGCAAATGAAAAGCCAAGTTTATATATTTTTTCTTTCATTACAGGCCTCACAACATAAATCTTTCTGAGTACCCACCTGTCTTTAATCACTACCATTATCATTCACATTTGGTAAATACATTTGCAATTCAGCTGGTACTGAAGACAAAAAAATAAAATTGCTGTATTTTACCTTGAGTTATAGGAGTTCAGCAGGTTTTACAAATTAGATTCTTCCATACTCCTCATTCTTTAGCACTCTGTTCATTTTCTGATAATGTTGTTTATGAAGGAAACGGGGCTGGTGTGTGTGGGGGGGGAATCCTGTGGTTTGCATCACACACCTCCCAGTCATGCAGGGCCTGTCCTGGCAGCCTATTCCTCACCTCCACCTGCCACCCTGTGCCTGTGCCGAGGACTGGGAGGCATGAGGAAACAGAATGCCCATCCTTATTCTGGTGAAAAAGGAATTACTGATTTTCACCGAATCAGAAAACAAAACAAACAAAACCCCATGCTTGATACCAAATAGAAAGTCATACCTCCATGGCATCATTCCTAAATAACAAAATACAAAGGTACTGGTTAATGGAGATTTAGGTTAAAAAAAAAAAAAAGCCAAGAAAAACTTACTTTTCCCTATCTTAAAAGTCAGCAGCCCCTTTCATTTCTGTATGGAAAATAATGAGTCCAGTGTTTCACTATGTTCACCAATCTATAATATTTTCCAAATTTCTCTTCTGTAGGGTATTTTCTTTTTAAGATTTTAGTTATTTGACAGGCAGACATCACAAGTAGGCAGAGAGGCAGAGAGAGAGAGAGGAGGAAGCAGGCTCTCTGAGCAGAGAGCCTGATGTGAGGCTCGATCCCAGGACCCTGGGATCATGACCTGAGCCGAAGGCAGAGGCTTTAACCCACTAAGCCACCCAGGCGCCCCTCTACAGGGTATGTTTAATCAGTAAACTGTATTGTCCCCAACACCAAAAATCTGGTGTCTCAACATCTGGCCTTCCCTTACATGGGCTTTCAGATAACTGCAACTAGAAGCAGAAATGTATGTTTCAGTCCTATTAAACAAAGTAATTAACAAAAAACATCAAATAAGATATGGACAGTTCCCCTTCTATCAGAAAAAGTCCTAGGACCCTTCTAAGACTTGAAATAGTTACCACACAATCCACAGAGCAGGTCAAGTGTGACAAAGAGTAACCATTTTCAAGATTTTATTTATTTTCGAGAGAGACACACCACGCAGGGGGAAGAGCAGAGGGTGAGTATCTCAGGCAGACTCCACGCAGAGCCCAATTCAAGGCTCCTTGATTTCACAGCCCTGAGATCATGACCCGAGCTGAAACCCAACTTAACTGACTGAGCCACCCCAGGCGCCTGGAAGAGTGACCATTTTAAAGACAAAGAGAAATCAAGCAACCAGCATCAAACTTAAAGAGGTTAAGAGCAAGATAAACCCAAAACCCTTGACTCCTGCTTCCTCAATAATCAGATCAGTAGTAGCTTGTGCAGGAAATGCCTTTTGGTAACTTAAAGCATTTAGAAGTGCCTGTAAGACCTTCACAAGCAGAAGAAGTAATAGGCAGGCTGTAGGGAGCAAAAGTTAAGTGATACTTAGAGACTAGTACTTTTTTTAAAGTACAAACAGAAGAAAAAGAGAGATAAATTGAACCTCATTAAAATTAAAAAATTTTGCACATCAAAGGGCACTGTCAAGAGACTGAAAAGACAACCCACAGAATGGGAGGAGGTATCTGCAAACCATACATGTGGCAACGGTTTAATATTCAGAAAATATAGACAGCTTCTCACAATTCAACAACAGACAATCCAATTTAAAAAATGGGCAAAGGACCAGAACAGACATTTCTCCAAATAAGATACACAAATAGCCAATAAACACATGAAAAGATGCTGATCATTCGTCATTAAGAAAATGCAAAGCAAAACCACAATGAGCAATCACTTCACACCTACTAAGATGCCTATGCTTTAAAACTAAAACAAAACAAAGACACAAAACCAAAAAAAAAAAAAAAAAAAAAAAAAAAAAAAAAAAAAAAAAAAAAAAAAAAAAAAAAAAAAAAAAAAAAAAAAAAAAAAAAAAAAAAAAAAAAAAAAAAAAAAAAAAAAAAAAAAAAAAAAAAAAAAAAAAAAAAAAAAAAAAAAAAAAAAGGAAATAACAAGTGTGCCCAGGATGTGGGAAACTGGAACCCTCATCCTCTGCTGGTGGAAATGTAAAATGGTGTGCAGTCCCTGTAGAAAAGTCGGGTAGTTCTTCAAAAAATTAACTACAATTACGTTACCTAGCAATTGCAATCCTAAATATATACCCAAAAGAATTAAAAACAGAGACTCAAATAGACATTTGAACACCAAAGTTCAGAGCAGAACTTACTCACATACCCAAAAGGTGGAAACCATTCATGTGCTCATCAACAGATGAATAAAGTGTGGTGGCAGACACATACAAGGGAGTATTACACAGCCATAAAAAGAACAAAGTTCTGATACATGCTTTCACATGGATGAGACTTGAAAACATGATGCAAAGTGAAATAAGCTAGATACAAAAGGACTGTATGATGATTCCACTTATGTGAAGCACCTAGAAAAGGCAAATTCACATTGACAGAAATTAGATCAGATGGTAACAGGCTGAAGAAAGGGGAATGAGGAATTATTGCTTAGTGGGAACAGAGTTTCTGCTTGGGGTGATGAAATTTTTGGGAACATCAGCGATGGTTGCATAACACTGTGAATATAATTAAAGCCACAGAATTACACATTTAAATTACCAAATACATAACAAACATCATATTACATGTATTCACCCCACAGAAACAGCAAGGAAAACAAGTCCAAAGTAGCATGGGGCAAAACCAATTCAAAGTCACTTCAAAATCAGGATTAACAGAAGCAGCGATCCTTCCCCCAGAGTAATCATAATCCCAACAATGAAGAGGCTGGCTGACCCAGACAAGTTATCCTCATTCATTTCATTAAATATTTTAAGTGCGTACAATGTGCTAGGCACTATCCTGGCACAAGAAAATCACAATCACAATCACAACCCAGAACACTTTCCTATCACTACTCTCTCTATAGTTTATGAGGATACGGATAAAGTGAGTTTTTCTTAAGTTAAAAGATTAAATGCTTTTATTTAAAGTACACAGTTTCATAACAAGTACATGAAAAATCCTAAAGCCAGTCTACTACCATCTTTGGTCCACATGGTTTAACTTCCTTAAGTTGCCAATTTGTCATTTTCTAAACTGGAATAAAGGATTTTTTTTTTTTTTAAATACACAGACATGACCACATCACAGCAATTAGGAAAATACTATTTTCTGGCTTCAGAGAACAATGGTCTACCAATCAGAATACACAGTGGTGCCTGGGTGGCTCAACTGGTTGGGCATCCGACTTTTGGTTTAGGCTCAGGTCATGATCTCGGGGTCGTGGGATCGAGCCCCTGCATAAGGCTTGATGCTCTGCGGGGACTCAGCTTCGGATTCTCTCTCTCCCTCCCCTTCTGCCCTTCCTCCTGTGCACGCTCTCACTCTCAGATAAATAAATACATAACATATTAAAAAGAGAGAAAAGAAAATATAAACATTACAAGCCTGAGTACAATTTAGACATGGTGCCTAGAAGAACTCCTCAAAATGGAATAATGAGCAGTTTTACGAGGGAAAACAAAAAATTCCCGTTTTCCCATCTTTCCAAGTGCACGGTTATTCAACAATGAGAACTGAGCTAAAGGTTTAAATGTCTATTAATCATAGTTTTAGGACCATCTGGAGGGTGAAGAAAACAGTTCCCTCTTTATATCTATGTTTTACAGCTCTTTAATAAAAATAATAAACAGTCGTGCTCACTAGCACAGCCTAGATTAAGTTCTAAAACACAACACTGAGCTTCCCTACAATCCACGCCTGCCTGTACCTGACATCCCACAGCATTTTCATTACCATAATTAGGCCAGGAATCGCCTCCGAGAACTGTTCATAATTGATGACAGTAACTAAGGCAACTCAGAAACAATGACCAGCTTCCCTTCAAGTCGCTGCAGAGTACCTGGTATCTGTAACCTGGGAAGGAGGAGGAACAACACCTGAATCTAATAATTGCTTACTCAAACCTACGAAAGGAGGAGGGACAGGACTCTAAATGATTCAGCGGGACTCCTGTGCCTGGGAAAACACCGCAGTCAGGGGATCAGCGAGAGGCATGAGTGTTCTTTGGATGAAGCCACAATATAAAAAAGAATTTACTGGGTCAAAATGTAATATTCACTTTCACTTAACATCAATTACCTAGGAGAGGGAGGATGGGCCAGGAGCTAATGAGTCCAGGGCGCTCTCTCTCATGCTTAAAAGCAAAAGTGTGAAACTAAGGAAAGGACAGATTTAGCAGATTAATTTATTTATTTGTCAGAGAGAGAAGGAGAGAGAGAGAGAGCACAGGCAGACAGAGTGGCAGGCAGAGGCAGAGGGAGAAGCAGGCTCCCTGGCGAGCAAGGAGCCCGATGTGGGGCTGGATCTCAGGACGCTGGGATCATGACCTGAGCCGAAGGCAGCCGCTTAACCAACTGAGCCACCCAGGCGTCCCCAGATTTAGCAGATTAAAACTTAAAAGGATTTCCCCAAGGACAAAAAAAGGAAAGAAAAGAAAAAAGGGGGGAAAATGGTCTTAATATCCTGAAGATATTGCCATTAAATTCTTTTTAGTTTTTCCCTTGACCAAGACAACACAAATTTTTGTCATAGTGATTTCAAACATATAGACTTCAGTGCAAAAATTCTTTTTAGGGCAAATGTCTGAAAACAAGAGACCACAGGGTGTAAACTTTTCCATCACCCTAAAGGGTGAAACTGGGCCGTGTGCAGACTCACGCAAACACCTCATCACTCCAGCAGTGCCACAGAAGCCACGGCTCAGCACTTCACCGAAGATGGGAAACCAAGTGAGGGGGAACCTGCATTTTTAAAAATGGGGTGCTTTAACTTGATCTAAGTAGTCGCACCTTCTTCTACTTCAAGGTTCAACCCACACTTGCTTAGACTTATGTAACCTCCGATCTGAAAGGGACCCTAGAATCTGTACTGTCACCCATGTCCTCCATTTACAGAGGAGAAAAAACTGAGGTAACACTTCCCATCTAGTTATTGGTAAAGCTGGACTGGAGCCCGGGTCCTCCCAGCTCTGTGTTGCACTAGCATGAGGCCAGAGAGGACTTCTCCCATTTACAAATAATCACTGTAACGTGGGGCTTCAAGCTCTGCGTAAACCCCTTTACATGTATACTCTACTCAATTCTCACAACAGCTGGTGTGGAAGATAGTATCTTCTACCCAGTAGGTAAGAAAACTGAAAATAATTTGCCTGGGGGACCTGGCGGTAGGCAGTAGAGCAGGTGATTCTTATCTCAGCGTGGTGAGTTCTAGCCCCACTCTGGGTGGAGAGCCTACTTAAAAATAAATAAAATATTTTTTAAAAAATCTGCCCATTCGGTGGGTTGATTTAAACCTAGGTGTGGCTGATTTCAAAGCTAATGTGCACCTCTCTCCTACAAGTCCTTCCCATGGCTCCAGGGTCCTACATGACCTGAGCCCTCCCACCTTTCTAAATTCATCTCTTACCACTCTTCCCGTCATTGAAAAAATCCCATCAACCTTCACTCAAACTCATCCTTGCCTCTGGTCTTTTACATGTGCTGGGTAGCCCCCCATCCCTACCCTGCCCACCACCCCAAGACGTGTTAGCAACAGTCAAGGCAAGTATCACTTCTTCAACAAGGTTTTCCCTAACCACTCAATCTAAAACACACTCAGTCACTCCTACCACCATCCGAAATTGTCTTCTGCACTGGCTGTGCCTCCCATTAGAATAAAAGCACTCTGAGGGCAAAACCCTCTCGCTGATGTAAAAGCCACCATGATTGCAGAAACATTCTGCTTTATTCATTTCTGGACTGTTCCATACACAAAAGAGTATCAGACAAGAGGAGACACTCAAAAGATCTATGGGTTGAATAAAGGAATGAATGCCTGCCTGAACTCCCATCTCATTAAGAACGAGTGTCATATAATTTAGCAACTAACTACAAACTATCTTCTGTTTTCCCCTAGCTGTTTCTTGTGATTAATCTTGTCTTTTCAACCATATTTTTTTGTATGCCTCAGGGATATCTTATCATTCTCAACTTTGGGTGAGTTAATGACTCCAGGTGGGCTTATGTGATCATCTATAAAACGAAGGAAGCAGTCAGAAGTCTAGAATTCATGCATTTCCCTCCCGTAGCTGGTAACATAATAGGTAGCATTCGAATACTAATTATTGACCCATAGATCTCAAATTCATTTTCTCACAACTTACTACAAAAAATGCACCTATTGTGCAAAGACAGGCACACACTTACTTAGCTAGTGTTATTAGAAACCTAAAGAATAAGGGCCTTATGCTAGTCATATGCTGGCCTGCCTCTCCTCTCAGAAACCTCTCCATTAACCTCTTCCAAGCCACACCCAATCTGTTTGCTTCTGATTATCCTTTATCTTGGCCAGTGTTAACCCCCAGTTTTCTCTATTTCTTTGACCGGTCTCAGCAGCATCACATTCCTTATTTCTTGCTTCTGCAAGTTCTGTTTGCTTTACAGGGTTAGATGTGTCCGACAGATCTTCCATGATCAAAAAAGCTGCAAAACTGGGGAAGTCAAGAACATTTTGGCTTCTACAGCTTTGGAATTTCTACTCCCCTGAAGAGTTCTAAAGAATCATAGCAACACAGAGACCCTTCTTCCTGGTAATTTAATATATGCTGCTCCCACTGGCCTGTCAAGCTGTTGGGGGGGGGGGGGTGGAATGTCAGAATTAGAGCAGAATCATCTACTGGCTACACCACTGATGGGCTGGAACTGTAATTGATACTGCTTCTAAAGATTGTCCACCAAGATTAGCATACTTACATTGTTAAAGAAATTTCCACTCCAAACCCAGACCTTGTTTCCAATGTAGCAAAATTCTGCAAGGAAGTCCTAATACATCACCGAAGTCCTGGTCAAAAGTGTGCTGTTAGGTTTTAAAACTTCAACCTGTTCCCTAAATATCGTTTCCTTCTAGAATGACACAACTCAGATAATATTTCCTTCTAGAATGACACAACTCAGAAAAATATTTGAGTGAGTGCTCATGGGCACGTGGGAGGTGGGGTTCTTTAACAGGACGAGGTTTTTTACTTTTTTACAATAAAATAACACACATTCCACCACATGTATATCCTTCCACAGAAGCTCAAGAACTATGTGCACTAGCATTTAGAGGGCATTTTCATGTGAGAAGAAAAAAAAAAGGCCGTTCTCATACTAAACTGTGGGGAATCTGAAATTTTCCTGTGGTTATTAGAGAAAGTTGCATTCGAGGGCTCCTAGGTAGCTCAGCTGGTTCCTTCAGCCAGGGTCATGGTCCCGGGGTCATGGTCCCAGAGTTCTGGGATTGAGCCCTGCATGGGGCTCCCTGCTCAGTGGGGAGCCTGCTTCTCCTTCTCCTCCCTGCTTTCTAGTGGTCTCTTTCTCAAGTAAATAAATAAAATCTTAAAAAAAAAGGTTGCATTTGATTACATAAAACATGTTCTTTTTTTAAAAGATTTTATTTATTTGACAGAGAGAGAGATCACAAGTAGGCAGAGAGGCAGGCAGGGAGAGGGGGAAGCAGGCTCCCTGCTGAGCAGATAGCCCAATGTGGGGGTTCGATACAGGACCCTGAGATCATGACTTAAGCGCAAGGCAGTGGCTTAAAGCACTGAGCCACCCAGGCACCGCATAAAACATGTATCTTACCTAAAATCTTAGGTCTAATATTTATACAGATTGTGAATGAATTATCAACTTTCTGTATATAAAAACATCTCATTAGGGACGCCTGGGTGGCTCAGTTGGTTAAGCGGCTGCCTTCGGCTCAGGTCATGATCCCAGCGTCCTGGGATCAAGTCCCACATAGGGCTCCTTGCTTGGCGGGGAGCCTGCTTCTCCCTCTGTCTCTGGCTGCCACTCTGTCTGCCTGTGCTCTCTCTCTCTCTCTCTCTGACCAAAGGAAAAAAAAAATCTCATTAAAGGTTTTGTTAAGGAGTGCCTAGGTGGCTCAGTCAGTTAAGCATCTGCTCTGGGATTGAGCCCCATGTCAGGTTCCCTGCTCAGCAGAGTGCTGGCTTCTCTCTCTCCCTCAGCCCCCTCCCCCCCACCTTGTGCACTCACATGCTTTCTCCCTCTCTCTCCCACCATCTCAAATAAGTCTTTAAAAAAAAAGTTTGGGGGTGCCTGGGTGGCTCAGTGGGTTAAAGCCTCTGCCTTCCGCTCAAGTCATGATTCCAGGGTCCTGGGATCGAGCCCTGCATGGGACTCTCTGCTCGGCAGGGAGACTGCTTCCCTTCCTCTCTCTCTGCCTTCCTCTGTCTACTTGTAATCTCTGTCAAATAAATAAATAACATCTTTTAAAAAAATAAAAAATAAATTAAAAATTTTTTAAAAGTTTGGTTAAGATGCACTTCTAGTTTTTCAAACAGCTTTGGGCTTTTCCCAAGTAGAAGATCAGAGAATCAAGTGACCTGTTCAAGGTCATTTGGCTGAATCAGGTAGAATTAGAATTACTGGTTCCTGCCCTACAAAAGCCAGCCATAAATCAAACTTTTCTTGGAACTAAGCAGACCAAAAGGGAAAAATCATTCCCTATTTCCTTTCCTCAATAATCAAAGGGCAAAGGAAAATCAGTTTAAGCAGAACTTCAATTAATGAAATTTCATCAACAGACTAGTATCTCTAACCAGGTATAGGCACCTCTCCCAAAACCGGTTAACTGTTTTACCAGAAGGTCAATAACCTCTCTACAGCCTTCCCATCTGAGGGCACTATAAACTTATTAAGATGTTTTCCAATCAGCACTTCATATGTATATCTATAAATAGTTCACTTATCTTCTAAAAGACCTGGTCAGAGGGGAATATGGATATACCCTGAGCTGTTAGATCTCTCTTTTTTTTAAGTTAAAGCATCACATAAGTAAGTTCAAAGTTTTTTTCAGAACTCTGAAATGCATAGAGATATTTCACCAGGACAGGTGAAACTGTGACTCAGTAAATGAGAATCAGGCTGTGGCTGGGAGAGAGCGAGAGAGGAGGCGTGAACACATCTTCATCACCACCTCGGCTTCCTCTTCCATTTCAAACCCACCATCTCCATCACTCTTTCTTTCCTTCTTTTTCTTCTTTAAAGTGGGCATGGAGCCCAATCCGGGGCTTACACTCACCACCCTGAGATCGAGAGTCGGATGCTTAACTGCCGGAGTCACCCAGGCACCCCCACACCACATTTCTGTCCCATCCTTTTCATTCCTACTTTCAAACTACTGATGTAAGACACTACTTCTGAATTCATAACAAAAATGTAATGTCCAGTGAAGCCGTACTTTGAAATCCCTAACTGGATTTGGATAGGGATATTAAAGTTAATTGAGAGTACTCTGTTACAAACACACTACAGTCATATTTAGTTAACACTCCTCACATCCAATTTCCTAAGTCAAATGGCACCATTAGCCCCATTTCAGATGACCCTCAAATCCAGGAAAATTTCCCTTTGCTCTCAGACTATAGGTCACCAATATTAAAAGCTGGCATTAGATCCAAAAAATACTAAATTAATGGATAGGCTGACATTGGGGCTGGATTGTATAATATATGAACAACTTTAAAACATTTATAACTGACATGATTTTTCTCTTATCTCAAATTCAAATCTACTGATTTCTGAATATAACCGTAACATACTCTTTGGACTATTTCTCTTTAGACCCTTGAGCAGAAAACACGGTCAAAAGGTATACAAAGTAAATCAGAAGCAGGACTGGAAAAAATTAAACCCAGAAGGAAATGTAAGTCTAACACTTTCCATTATGCCAGAAGTCAGAATTGTCATTCTCTGGAAATGAATTAGGTTGAACCACTATCACACTGCCACCATACAAACCATTTTTGACCTGCAAAAATGGAAATTTCATATGGTTCAACCTAATATTATTTTCTAAGCTTATTTTAATAATTGTCTCAAATTAAGGTCTTCACAACCCAAGGCACATAAAACCTTGTATTTCTCCAGATTGCCTTAACCTTTGGAAAGATTTGCCACCCCACTGTTTAAAGCTGGTCATTTGAAAAATTAAGTCTATTAGCAAGAAAACCAAGATTAAAAACAAACAAAAAAAACAACACCAAAACACTGAATGTAACTGTGCTTGCAAGAACCCTAAAACCATTCCACATCTTTTTTATGGCTCACCTTTTCCACTAACAAAATTTGAATCCTAAGTAGATCTGCCCTTTGCAAGACTTCCATTTAAGTAGAAACTAGTGAAAATTTAAGTACTTTGCAACTTTTTCACTTATCAGTGATAAAAGAATCTAAGCACGGTAAGTGCTTATCACTTTACAATGGGGTTCCACTGACCTAAAAATCTATCCTTGAGGAATTTTAAGTAAGCTGGTAAATTCCGTTTCTGCTAGAGAATCTGGCTTATAACCTCTCTAATCTAAAGGGTGACCACCATCCCAGTGGGATTATTCTGCATGTAGATATGGCTGATTTATGTACAAACAACAGAAATAACCCCCATCACTAGAAGTGATTATGGCTCCAAGACTGACTGCATCGAGGTCCAAATCTATCATTTCACACCCATTGTTATTGAGTCTGAGATCCAATATGTTAATGACCTCTTTTCTCAATTAGTTCCACTAATTATGCACCTGTTCTTGTTCTGCTAAAATTCCTATCTCCTCATCTGATCCGTCAGACCACACACTGTACTCTCCCAGAGGGATGCTTTTTCCTTAGATACTTCATGAACTGTTAGGGCAATCTGATGTTGCCTTTTCTACCTTCCCAGATCTAGTTTACAGTACAGATCATCAATATTCACCATTACGTGAAATATGCTCTTAAAAAAAAAAAAATCAGGAGAGAATCTCCTGCTCTATCTGGAAATTTCTCTGTTCAGCTAGTTCAGTGTTGACAGGTCAACAGAGAATGGCACTAGGCATTACTACAATCCTAAAGGGCATTCCCCTATAGTTAAACCATCAACCCTTTGCTAACATCCAAACGACCCAGAGCTTTTAGAGCAGAATTCTCTCTCCTTGCCCAGCTCCAACAGCATCTTCTGGTCATTCCTCTCCCTGAACTGAAGTTTTCTCTAGAGCCTGTGGTGCCGCCATGTCAGACAAATACCTTCTTTAAACCTTCCATCTACTCCCGTCTTTCTGAAAAGTTACTTTAAACTGCTTTAAAACACACACACACACACCACTCCCTATGCACTCTAAGTGCTTTAAAAGGGAATTTATTTACTTCCTTAAAACCCCATGAGGTTAAGATTAATCCTCCCATTTTACAGAGGAGAAAAGCTGAGGCCTGTTAACTTGCCCAAGGTCATAAAGGGCAGGGATTTGAATCCAAGTCTGACTTCAGTGTCCTTTGACCTTAACTCTCATGCTGTATTTCCTTCCAATCTCTTTCTTCATGTCCTAAATGTCCGCTCGGTGGTCTTACAAAATCTGTGGGCAGTGTTCAGTTTCCCCAGAGACTGCCTTGCCTTTAAAGGACATGCCTTTGAGAAGAATGAGTTCCCATTCCATTTTTTCTCCATGCTCCTCCCTCCCACCTGGCACCATTTCCCCAAGGCTCTAATCACAAATTCTCCTCTAGGGCCAATTTACATGTCCCTGAGCAGGAGCCGTAGGATACTAAAGAGCCACCTTCTACCTTGAGACTAGGGGAGGGCAGCAGTGAAAGCGTGGAAACGTCCAGACAAACCTTTCCCCAAGTCTTCGTTCAAGGAGGAAACTGTGGCAGAGGACGGGAGCGGGGGTGGGGTGGGTGGGTAGAGAATTTGGGGAAGGAAAAGAGGTACAGGGGCGGAGATAACAACAAGGGTGTGCCCTTGGGGGAGGAGACAGAGCTGGGGAGACGGCGTGGGTCGCTCAAGGGTTAGATTGAATGGGGGTGGACCTCCATAAGGGGGGTGGTGTCACCCGGTGAGGAAAGGGGCCGCCAAGAAGAGGGGATGTGTATGCTGGGGAGGAGGACCTGGAGGTGGATGTAACAGGAAAGTGGAGGGAAGAAAGGATTGGGAGGGGGAGCAGGAAACGGTGAACTCAACCGGGAGGAGAGAGGGGAAGGATGGATGGGAACCGGGGAGGTGGGGCGCCTGGAGACTCGAGCCCCTGCGCTCGGCGAGGATTAGCAGGCCGGCCGAGGGGGTTCAGGGGTCCGCGGAATGCCGAGAACCGGGGCGTCGGGAGACCCCGGGGGAGGAGGAACGGGAGTTCTCGAGCCTAGCAGCGGGAAGAGAGGCTCGAGCGAAGCAAGGGCGGGAAAGGGGGCGTCCCGGCCTGGGGGGGCGGGGGAGGAGGTACCGTCGGGTTCGCCAGGGGATGGGGTTAGGAGGACCGAGGGGTGCGTGGGAGGCTGGCGGGGGTGGGTGTGGGTTCGCGGGCCGGTCCGGGTGCAGAGAGCGGGAATGTCCTGACGTCCCCCGAGGGTCGGGCCGGGGTCCCCGCAGTATTCTGAGGGCCTGGCTCGGGCCGGGGTCCTCCGAGGGCCGGAGTTCCGTCAGGGTGGGGCGGGGGGGTTCCCGAACCCCCCCCCGAAGCCGGAGTGGCACCCCCCGCCCAGGACTCCAGGCCCCCTTCCTACCTATGCCGGGCGCCACATAGACGAAGTAGAGCAGCGAGGACGAGAGCGAGAAGAAGAAGAGCGCGGCGAGCAGCGAGCGGCGCGGCAGCCGCAGCAGCCCCCGGCGGACGCGCATGCTGCAGCCGGGCGGCCGCTGGCGAGCCGGGCCGGGCCTGCTCCCGCCGCTCCCCGTCCGTCGCCTCCTGGGCTGCCGCCGCTGCCTGGGCCTCGGCCACCACCTCCCGGGCCTCTCCGGCTGCCGCTCCCAGCCGCCGCCTCACCGCTCCCTGCCGCCGGCCGCCGCGGGCCGGGCCACATGAAGCGGGCGGGGGGCCTGAGCGGCCCGGAGCGAGCGCCGCGGCAGAGACGGGGCGGGGCGGACGGCGCGGGAGGCGGGGAGGGGGCGGGACCAGCGCCGCCGGGCACCGTCGCAAAAGACCAGCGCGCGCGCACTGCCGGCTCGATCCCCCAGTCCGGCTCCCGCGGCGGAGCGGCGGCCCTCAGGGAACGTCGCTAAATGGCGACAGCCCCTCTTCTGGCGCAGCCACCGCCCAGGCTTTCGGGGAGCGTCGCTCAAGTGCCGGTCGGCTCCGCTCGTGGACGCCCCCAGCCCCAGAGCCAAGGGGCCGTCTCCAATGTCGGACGCGACTCGTCGCCCGCTGCGACAGTGGAGCGGAGATTGTAGGCATAGGGGCTCGGCATACACCTGCACTCACTCACTTATTCATTTGTTCATTCATTCATTTCACCATTTATTGAAGGCCAGACATAGACCAGACACTGTTCTTGGTGCTGGGGATGCTACAAAGAACAAAACAGACAAAATCTGTCCTCGTGAACTTACACTCAAATGGGAGGAGAAAAGGAGACAAATCAATTCATAGTATCGAGAACTGATAAATGATATGAACACAATAAAACAGGAGAATGTCTTGGAGGCAGGCTAGCGTGGTCAAGGAAGGCCTCGTTGAGCAGGTGACATGAGATGAGACGTTAAAGGGCAAACAGCGGGCACAAAGGCCCTGAGGTTAAAGAGCTTCCTCTGTCCCCAGTTTATCCAAGGCCAGCACATAAAATCTAGTGATGCAAGCAGAGCGGCAGGGATGAGATTAGATCTCTAGGCAAGGCAAGGTCCACATCCCGCAGAACCAGAAGGAGTGTAATGATAACAGTTATCAACGTGAAGGCTTGGGTTGAAAGACGCGGGTCTTTACTTATCTCATTAAACTGCCCCAGCAGCCCTAAAATGTGTGCTCTTCTTACTCCTGTTCCAGACGGAGAAGCAGCGAGGGCGCCCATCCAAACTGAGCCGCCTCCCAAGGCCAGCCGACCTGCGACCACTAGGTGGTAACTTAGTTCGGCATTCCCTGGGGCTCCTAATTCTCATGGGGCAGGCAAATTGGCATCCTACTCCACAGAATAGTGTGCGAGCACAACCAAAACAATGGTTTAAGATCAGCCTCAGGCCAGAAGAACTCCAGAGACAGTAGGCAGTCACTACAGACTCACAGTGAGGGCCAGAAAAACTAGCCCCAGCTTCTGGAAGCTCCTAGCTGAATTGGGGGAGGAAAGTATTTCCTGTGTAGGCACATCTCAAACCTGGAGAGCCTGTCTTGGAATGGCAGAAGCTGTCAGGAGGAGGGAGGACTTCGCAGGATTCTTTGAGAACCAACAATAATCCTGCTTTCTATTCCTAAAGTGATTTCTACTTTTTACGGTGTTTGACCCTTCAAGCAAGGGCTCTAGAACCAAGTTGTCTAGGTTCCCCGACTCCTAGCTCTTCTATTCTTAGCTGAGTGACTTTAGGCAAGTTACTTAACCTCTCTGTGCCTCTCAGTAAGGTGGGGGTTATTATTAGTAAGAACTGCATGGGGTTATTGTGAGGATTTTTGTAATACACACAGAGTCAAGCTCATGGTAAATGCACGTGGCTCTCACCTGCATAAGGCTCATACCTTTAGGAAGTAGGATGGGCCAGAAGAAGCATAAACAACAAAAAAGAAAAGCAGAGAATTTTGACTCAAATTGGGGTTCAAATCTTTGCTTGGTCTCAGCTGGCTGTGTGACCTTAGGCTAAGTCACTTACCCCTCAGATTCTATTCATTGTTTGTAAAATGGACCCAGTGCTGTCCACAGCCACAGGCATATGATTTAGGGTAAGTGAGATAGCTGAGCTGAGGCCCTCAACCAGAAGTGTGGAAGTAGCTGGAATAATCTGACCAGGAACTACTGCTAGTTGGATCCACACCATGGCGCACCGCCCCCCCCCCGCCCCCCCCCCCCGCTGCCATGTCTGTAGTAATCATTTTCAAACACACAGAAAGGTTGAAAGAACAGTACAAGGAGCACCTGTACACTCTCCACCTGGATTCAACAACTGTTATCATTTTTCCAGATTTATCTCTCTATATTCGTAAGTCCAGATCCCCCAAATTATTTAAAAGTAAGTTGCTGCCTTACTGGTGGTATTTCATGCAGAAATCCTTCAGCAAAAATCCTAAAAAAAATTACGTTCTCCTACATAACCACAATAATAATATCACACTTAAGAGAATGGAACGATCACACTGTAATATGCCATAATAGCCAGTGCATTCCCAAATTTCCCCAATTGCCTAAAGGATTTTTTTTTAAGGATTTTATTTATTTATTTGACAGAGAGATCACAAGTAGGCAGAGAGGCAGGCAGAGAGAGAGGAGGAAGCAGGCTCCCTGCTGAGCAGAGAGCCAGATGCAGGGCTTGATGCCAGGACCATGGGATCATGACCTGAGCCAAAGGCAGAGGCTTTAACCCACTGAGCCACCCAGGTGCCCCTAAAGGATGTCTTTTATTGCTGTTTTTCTCAACAATATCAAATTAAGACTTATCCATTGCATTTGGACTTATTTCCATAGTATTTATTTACCTACAACAGCGTCTGTACCTTTTTTTCATAATTTCTCCCAACATTTTATTTAAAACATTTTTTTAACTGATGGGGAAGTTGAACAAATGATACAATGAACAGCTGTACACCACCATGCAATGTTTTGTTTACGAACCAGCGCTGGATCAATTAGATTTCCACGTGGGGGAAAAAAAAGAGACATTCACTCCTACCTTACACTATCCACAAAATCAATTCAAGATGGATTGTAAATCTGAATGTGAAAGATCACAAAAAAGCTTTTAGATGAAGAATATCTTTATGTCTCTGGGGTGGGCAGAGATTTGTCAGAGGAACAAACACCAAACAGAGGGGAAATTTTGATAAAACGGGCTGCATTAAAATAAGAATTTCTCGTCATCAAAAGGCACCAGTAAGGAAAATGACAGGCAGCACAGTAAAAAGAAATAGATATACATAGCTTATAAGGACTCATACAGAATTTTTTTTTTAAAAACCCACCGACTTACAGAGACAACAAGACTGACAAACAAGTAAGTTAAAAAAAAAAAAAAAGGGGATGCCTGGGTGGCTCAGTTGGTTAAGCGGCTGCCTTCGGCTCAGGTCATGAGCCCAGCGTCCTGGGATCGAGTCCCACATCGGGCTCCTTGCTCGGCAGGGAGCCTGCTTCTCCCTCTGCCTCTGCCTGCCACTCTGCCTGCCTGTGCTCGCTTGCTCTCTCCCTCTCTCTCTGACAAATAAATAAATTAAAAAAAAAAAAAGACTTGACCAGGCATTTCATAAAAGAAGGTATCTAAATGGCCAATAAGCCAATGAAAAGCTGCTTCAATCTTCTGAAAATGCAAGGGAAAAGCACACCTTGATACCATCTGTGGGACATGGTTCTGAGGAAGAGAGGGAGGGCTGCCACCAAGGTTTGAGGAAGTCCCTCTTTGAACTGTACAGTAGTAGGAAAGTGTGACTCTGCCAAGCAGACAGAGAGGCAGGAGGCAAAGCCGGGAGACTGAGTGCTCTGGAAGCCAAGGGAAGAGGTACTTCTGTCCTTGAGAGCAGGCTGACCTGACTTTGAATGCCTCTTTTGGAATCCGGCACTCCGTCATTCCCCAGCTCTAAAATGGCACTCCTAGGATTGCCTTCTTCGGGCACATGGGGGCTGGGGGGTGGGGTCTGGAAATATTTCAGGGACTTGTACAATTCTGACCCCACAAGGAAAAAGAGGGTCTGGCCCCTCTGGAGTTCACAAAATGGGCTCCAGTTAGGAAGGGGGGTTGTGGAGATCCAGCCGACTCAAAGCAAATGTCCTCACCATTCACCTCCACCCTAGCCTAGGCGGGCACAGAATTCTGCTGTTCCCCTATAAAAAAAGTCAGAGAAGCCTTCCGACATCTGAACTAGGTACTGATGACCAATCTCCACTCCTGTCCTATCTGAAATAGCACGGTATTGGAAAAGATTTTTTTTCAACCTTTTCATCTCATGTTAGGTTTCCAGCGTGCTCAAACATGCGTCCATTCATTCATCCCTCCTCTACCATTCAGCTGTGGGTCAAACAAGCTCTCTGCATTCTGATCTCTGCTCAGATGGTACCTCCCCTAAGAGACCTTTCCTCTAAAATACCTTTCCACGCCGGAACTCTCTTTCCCCTTACCTAGCTTTTTTTTTTTTTTTTAAATCTTCATAGTACTTTTCATCCCTGCATGATATTATACATGTATCTGTTTATTAATTTGTTTTCTGTGTCCTGTATCAGAATACAAGCTCCATGATGTCAGGGGTTTTGTTTCATTTTGTGCTATATCCTTGCATCTAGCACCTAGTGCCAGGCACCTAATAGGTGCTCAATAATTGCTGGAGGAATGAAGAAATCACAGGTGTGCTCTAAGCATGTTGGCCTTGGTGGGTCCACAGGGCCCCAAGAGGAGGTTCTTGGAGTCCAAGTGGCAGGACCGACAGGAAAATGGTAACTGGTACAAGGTGGTAGGGACAAGACTTGTGCCAACAGTCAGGGGAGGCATTCCGTGAGATTCTAGATAGTCTTTGAAGGGGAGTTGAGACAGGCTGGCTCAAAGTGCAGTGAGAGGAGGCAGGCCTGGCTGGAGCACCCTGTCAGCCCCAGGGCAAGGGAAAGGAAAGGGGCGAGGCTGGAGGTGCCTCGACCCCTGTGGCTCAGCAGGGGGCCCTGAGTCAGAAAGATCTGGAGACCAGCCAGTCCTCTCCCTTCCTTGTTTTCACCCTGTGATCTGGACAAGTCATTCCACCTCTCTGAGCCTCCATTTCCACATCTGGTTCCTTCTTCCAGAGGTTTCTACGAGGAAGATTTGCGATAGTATCTATAAAGCATCTGGCACACGGCAGGTACTCAGTCACTGTTGCTGTTCTCACACTCTTTCCTGTGGGCCACAGGGAGCCCTTGAAGGTTCTGGAGGAGGGGAGTAACCTAAAGAAAGGGAGGTCCCTGGAGAAATCCCAAAGAGCACAAGTTGGGTCTCATGTGTGCTTGTCAGCACCCAGTAAACAGGCTTGCCCAAATCAAACACATAAAGAAAAGGACCCACAGCCTAAAGTAAGGTCACAAGTGAATCCATTCCCTTCCTACCCTCTCTGACTCTATTGGAGGTTCCAGGAATCCACCCTGAAGAAGCCAGTTGCTCAATCCACCAACACTAATCACCAGTAGTATGATAACATCATAGAGCAATGACTATCTCAGTTCAAACTCCCAGAGGCACGAGCAGATAAAGATCATTGACATGTGTGTAACTGCTCTCCATGTCCAAGAACCCTGGCACTGAACGCTTCCTGCACCAGGAACGCCCGTTGACTGAGCGTTGACTGGGGGGTTCACCCTGGTAACCTTCAGCCAGGCAGTACTTCCTTTGCCACTCTTTTCCCCCTGCCACAATAACCATCAATGTTCTGCAGAGCTGATGCCCCACCAGCTGAGTTCCAGAGTGAGGAGGAAACACCCCCAACCCCATCATGATCAAGACATAAAGCTTTGTTTTAAGCCTCTGAGAAACGGGGGCTGTTTACTACTGCAGCTTATCATGGCTTACCCTAACTGATCATGAATATGCTTCTCTGCAACATGCATTCTCTTGACATTATTTTTATGAGCTATGCCCACAGTGAAGCAACATGCATTCTCTTGACATTATTTTTATGAGCTATGCCCACAGTGAAGCAGGTAGCTTGACTTTACTCATTTGCACTAGTTTGTGGCGTTTCACTGCATAACGAGGCCACACTTTTCAAGTCTTCTTCCATGATGATATCTGTTCAGGTTGTTTCCTTTTTTACTATTACAGGCCCATCAGTCCTTTGCTAAAATTCAAAATCCAAAAAAAACCTAAGACCCAAAAGCTTTTTCATAATTTATTTGGCAGCCAGACCTCACCCAGCCTAAACTTCTTCAGTGGCAAAACTTGACCTCAACAGACAGAAAACTGTCTATAATCTTTATCTCACTGTGAATAGTCATATGTTCCACTGAGGAAATACGTAGATTTTTTGTTTACAGACTGACCCATCCCTCTCAAGGGGTGTTATATAAATATTCAGTGTATGTACCATATAACCTTTCAAAATTCTGTGACCTTCACAATTTCAAAGCACACCTGGCCCCCTGGGATTTGGATAAGGGCCTGTGGCCTAATGCAAACACTGCTGCGATGAATCTCTGTGGTGCAGTGTGTTTTCCAAAGATGATGTCAGCAATATTTCCCACCTCCATGCGCTTCTAGAACTTTCTTTAATTCCCCTTTCTTTGAATCTGGGTGGGATTATGAATCACTTACAAGCCAACAAAAGGCATGGAAATGACATTACACAGCTTCTGACTTGTTGGTTGAGACACACATCTTTGGAACCTTTAACCACCATGGTTTTAAGGAAGCCACATGGAGTGGCCACAGATAGGTGCTCTGGTCAACAGTCCCAGTGAAGACCCCAGCCAACAGTCAGCATCAATCCCCAGACATGAGAGAGAACGACTCTTTAGATAGTCTAGGCCCTAGCTGTGAAGTCACCCTAGACTTTCTAGTCTTCCCAGCTGAAGCCCCAGACATGCTGTCTGCACTGTCCCCTTTCCACCTCCATGAGCATAATAAAATAGTTCTTGTTTACACACTAAGCTTGGAGTGGTTTGTTCTACAGCGATATTACCCTTCTATACATATCCTGTGCATGTGGACAAGAGTTTCTCCAGAGCACGTACATACGAGAGTGGATTTGCTGAGCAATAGGGTTTGCACATCTTCTGATGAACTATTTCCAAATTGGTTTTCAAAATGGGTGTACCAATTTACACTCCCCGCAGCAGTGAATGAGGGTTCCTGTGACTTCCTGTCTCACCCACAGTTGCTATGATCCGACTTTTCCAAGGCTCTGTTCTTCTGCTGTGAAACTCCTCTGTAGAGAGAAAGATGTGAGGAACTGGTAGAAAAGAGTCAGCAAAAGTCTTCCAAGAACGTTGATTCTAGAGAGGGCTATGTCTTTGCCATCAAAGACTGATTTATACCCCTTTTAAAAATTCTGCCACTGTCTTTTCCGTCCTGGACAGGAAGGCCTAAGGCATAAGGGTTGCTCCTGGGAAGTAATAGCTGATAGAACTAATTTTCTTTTTTTGTTTTGTTTTGCTTTGTTTTGTTTTGTTTTGAAGTAGGCTCCATGCCCAGTGTGGAGCCCAATGAGGGGCTTGAACTTACAACCCTGAGATCAAGACCTGAGCCAAGATGAAGACTCAAATGTTCAACATACTGAGCCACCCACATGTGCCAAAAAGTAATTTTCTCATTCAGCAAATGTTTATCAAGTACCAAACTCTGTGCCAGGCATTTTTATAAATGCTACCAGAAATGAGAGGATGAGGGCTAGGTACCAGGCATTTGATAAACGTTTTTAGCTACTTAATGTTCATTCACCTTCCAAAACAGCTTTTGTTATCCACAAAAGAACAACCTTCTTTTGCTTGTGGTTCTCTGGGGTTGCTGACTCCATTTCCACCTTCAGACTTGTTATGATAATGAGCCAGCTAGGTCAGTCAGAACATTGTATTCCTCTGGTAATAGTGATCAGTTGGGGGTTGGACAGACTGGTCAGAGCCAATGAGATTCAACTCCCAGATATTTAAATGTGTGCCTTTGGAGAAACCAACTTTCTCTTTCATGCTAGACTTAAACATGAAAGGTTGTGAGGCTGGAGCAATGGCAGCCATTTTATCAACATGTGGAGCCTGGCAATGAAGCTGGCATATGAAAAGAGACTGATGCAAACAACAAGAAATTGAATCCTGATGACATAATTTGAATCCTGAATCCAGTTAGCGCTAGTGGCCATCATTTTACCTCCCAGGTTTTGTACTTGCTAAGGTTTTCCTGTTTTGTTTTGTTTTGTTTTAGAGAGAAAAATGCATGAGCAAGGGAGAGGGGTAGTGGGAGAGGAAGAGACTCTTAAACAGGCTCCACACAAGTGCATGACCCTGAGATCATGACCTGAGTCAAAATCAAGAGTCGGATGCTTAATTCACTGAGCACCTGGCACCCTTGTTGTGTTTGTTTAGAACTGAAGTATAACATAAATACAGACATACACATATCACAAGTGAACAGCTCTCCTATGTAGAGTGACTCCATACAGCTCTATCACAGCACTAGTCACACTGTTTTACATGTATGTATACACAAGGACGTCTGTTCAAGGGCGTGCACGTAATTGAGGAAGCACTTAAATAGTACTTACTCCGTGTCAGGCACTGTTCTAAGCACTTAATGCACAGTAACTCACTCAACCATCACAAAAACATCTCCAGGCAGGTACTATCATTGTCCTCAACTGTAGATGAGGAAACTGAAATCTAAAAAGGTCCAAGGTCACACAGCTGGCATCTTATAAATTACGTGACAGCTCTGGCTAGATTATACATTTCTTTGAGGGCAAGGAAGGGCTGTCTCCTTTCTACCTTTGCCCCCCGCCCCACCCTGCCACCCAGTGCCTAAATTAAGGCCTGGCACAATGTAGATCTTTGAAAGAATGAGTAAATGAAACGTTATGAATTCAACTGAGTTGACTGTGAGAAAATTTTTAAAAACCTCAAAAATCCAAATATTTAAAACAAAAAAATGTCAGGGTGTTTCTCCTCCCACTAAAGCACGGAAAAACAAACTTCTTTTGTAAAGGGCCAGATGTTTTTGGTTTTGCAGGCTCTGTCACAACCACTTAATTCTGCCATTGTACAACAGCTCATGTGGCTGTATTCCAATTAAAGTTCATTTTCAAAGACAGGTAACTGGCCAGATTTGGCCTCTGGGTTGTAGTTTGCTAATCCCTGCAGTAGAGAATGAGTCTTTATTTTTATCAGAGTATTTACTACAGATAATTGCAGTTAGTAAAATCAACCAGTACCTTAATTTTTGCTTTGTTTTAAAGACTATTATTTATTTATTTGAGAGAGGGAGAGAAGACAAAGAGCCGTGCGCATAAGGTGGGGTAGGGGCAGAGGGAGAGCGGACACCCGGCTGACCAGGGATCTGGATGTGGGGCTCCATCCCAGACCCTGAGATCATGACCCAAGCCAAAGGCAGCCACCCAGGCACCCCTGTTTTAAAAAATTATTCTTTTTTTTTGTTTTTTTTTTAAAGATTTTATTTATTTATTTGACAGACAGAGATCACAAGTAGGCAGAGAGGCAGGCAGAGAGAGAGAGGAGGAAGCAGGCTCCCCGCTGAGCAGAGAGCCCGATGCGGGGCTCGATCCCAGGACCCTGGGATCATGACCTGAGCCGAAGGCAGAGGCTTTAACCCACTGAGCCACCCAGGCGCCCCCCCCCTTTTTTTTTAAGATTTTATTTATCTGACAGACATAGCACACAAGTAGGGGAAGTGGGAGAGGAGGAAGCAGGCTTCCCGCTGAGCAGGGAGCCCACTGAGGGGCTCCATCCCAGGACCTTGGGATCTCGACCTGAGCCCAAGGCAGATGCCTAACAACTGAGCATCCAGGCACCCCTAAAATATTATTCTTAAGCCACTACCCTTTAGTTAATTTCATGTACTTCCTTCACTATATTAAGGTTAGAGAACATAATTTTCTTTTCTTTTTTTCTTTCTTTCTTTATTTGACAGAGAGAGAGAGAGAGAGAATACAAGCAGCGGGGATGGCAGGCAGTGAGAGAGGGAGAAGCAGACTTCCTGCTGATGTGGGGCTCAATCCCAGGACTCCAAGATCATGACCTGAGCTGAAGGCAGACGCTTAACCAACTGAGCCACCCAGGTGCCCCGAGAACATAATTTTCATCATGTCACTTTACTAATCAAAAACTTTGTTGGCTCCCTATAGCTTATAGAACAAAGTCTAATCTTCATTTGACCTTTAAGACCCTCCATGATGTGATCGTGATCCTTTATATCTCTTCCTTCTTTCCAATGTGTAAGTGGGGATGTAAACATCTGAAATTGTATAGCAAGGAGTGTGCTTAGTAACATTTTATGATTCTACACCGTAGTGTGCTCAGTCAACATTCCATGATTTGACACAGAAAAAGGGGGTTCAGCTAACATTCCTTATGTCTATACAGACAAAGAAGCTCTATAGACATTCCATAAGGATAAGCAAAGAGGCTCTGCAAACACTCAGTGATTTTGTAGAGGGAGGCGTTCTATAAATCATATCAGATTCAAGCCACAAGAAGCAGCTCTGGCAACATTCCGTGACTCTGTATACATGAAGGTGTTCCTCAAAGACAGTTCATAATTCTATGTACAGGAAAGAAAAGTTATCCAAACACCCTAAAATTCCAGATACAGGGAATGCTCTGTAAATGTTTTAGGATTTTTATACCTAGGAGGAGACTACAAATATTATGTAATTCTATAGATAGAATAAGGCTAGATAGATCTTCCTTGATTTCCCGATGCACTTTGCAACCTGTTGGTGATCCTGGAGAGGGCTCTGCAAACAATTAATGATTCTACATGGAGGACAGTGTCTACTCCCCAGACTCTACCTAGAACAGGGGTGCTCTATAAAGATTCCATGGTCCTAAACATAGGAATCTGTACGAAGTTAGTGTTGCTACGGATAGGAGGGAATTCTGTAAATATTTCTCAATTCCACACAAGGAGGGGACAGGAAGTGCATAGAGGCCATGACTGTGTACAAGATGGTATTCTGCAAATAACTGACGATTTGATATGTAGGAGAGGGTTCAGAACGCATTCCAAGATCTTACACAGATGAAGGGGGTCCAGGAAATACTCCTTGATTCGATGAGGAGGACACAGAATCTCTGTAAATATCCTCCAGTGTTACATATAAAATGATTTGGAAGCAGTTCATGATTTAATACACAGGAGGGTGCTTGGCAAAAGCTTGGGGATTTTGTGGGCTGTAGTGGGCTTGGCAAACCCAGCCTTATGAAGGAAAGCGGGGCACTGGGCAGTTTTACCAATGGACACCCGAGGCCAGAGGCTCCAAATATTTCAAGTGAACATAAAAATGTTGTAGACCTAAAAACAATATTGACTCCAGAATATAAAAAGGAAGCTGCAAAAATTGAAATTAATCAGCTTAATTAAAATTTCTATGAAATATGATATTAGGCCAACTAGTCAACTGCTTCTGAATTCACATGATTACACCTAATTGTATCTAATGAGTCATGAGAGTGCATTTTGTTATGCTTAATAGGATATGGGTAGGCCTTAAAAAGTCATGCCAGAAGCCCAGCAAGATCCCAAAGTGGCCCCAGATGGGGAAGGTGCTGGAAAGTTCCTGTGGGAAGGTCAGAGGACTCCTATCTCCAAGCCACCTGCTGGCCCTGTCCAGCCTAGCTCCTGAACAGAACACTGACATTCCAAAGCTGGGAATCTCCCAAGAGACAGGGCTCCAAATGTCACCACTGATTAGGGGAAAGGAAGGGCCATGACAGCAACAGGGAAAGCCAATTAGCCAAGGACATTACATTGTAGCAGGTGTCTGGAAGAATCAGATATTGTCATGGTCTCAGGAAGGAAAAACAGCTGTTTCTGTTTCTCCACCTTCCTCCCCCTACACATCCTCCGAGTCTCGGGGGAGGGCTTTGAGCTAGCAGCAGTACTTGGAGCAGAGTAATGGGGGCCAAAGCAAGGAGCTATGGCCACAGCTAAGCCCCAGGGTCACAGGCAGGAAAGAGGAGTGTTGATCAAAGACAGTGAGGGAAAATCTGAGTCTAGGATCTTAACACCCCAGAACCCGGCCCTCATCAATCAACTCACAGGACAGCAAATGTAATATTGCCCTGAGCTAGAGGCCACAGGATGGGCAGACGTTATAGCTGTTTCTCGGTTTTCTTAACCTAGACCCCATTTCAACAAACATAAAAGCATCTCAGTCTCCTGTGGCATCATTTTAGATTATAAAAAGAAAATGTTTTCTCTTCAAAAACTCTAAAAACAATGAAAGGAACACATAGACTTTGGAGAGAAAGGGATTTCCTAAGCCAGGCCCAAAAAGCACAGACTGTAAAGGAAAAGATTAATAATAGGAGTACATCAAAATTGAAATATTTCCTCTATGGCAAGAGACCTCACAAAGGGGAAAAACGAGTGACAAGCTGGGAGAAGATACTCGCAACCACTATAACCAAGGAATTAAATCCAGAATTTATAAAGAACTCATATAGATTAATAAGAAAGAAAAGATAATCATCCCGATGAAAAAGGATGGAAGGATTTGAAAGGCATTTCTGTGAGCATGAGAAACATATGAAAAGATGTTCCATCTCCAGATTAATCAGGGAAATGCAAATTAAAACCAGAATCAGATACTGCTTTACATCCAAAGATTGACAGAAATTCTACTTGTACGTATGTGCTCCAAAGAAACTCCGGCAAGTGAGAATAAGGAGATATATACAGGGTGTTCACTGCAGCAGTGAGTCTAACTGTGAACATTTGTAGGCAAATTAAATTCTGTTATTAGAGGAACAGGCTAATGAAATATGGTTTAAAAAAAAAGAATCAGAACAGCAAAAAAAAAATACGGTTTTACTGGTCACATGATGACATACTATGCATCGGTGACAATGAATGAACTAAAGCTTCTCTATGTATCAAGGCGAGAAAACAGCAAGCTACAGAAGGAGACACAAAGTAGGATAACATTTGGCTGAACTGTAAAACATATAAACAATGGAACTATAAAATATGACAAGAAAATAGGAAAGAGGGCTTTCTAACTATGATTAGAAGTCCAGAAGCCAGGGCGCCTGGGTGGCTCAGTAGGCTAAAGCCTCTGCTTTCGGCTCAGGTCATGATCCCAGGGTCCAGGGATCGAGCCCCTCATCGGGCTCTCTGCTCCTCGGAGAGCCTGCTTCCTCCTCTCTCTCCCTGCCTGCCTCTCTTGCCTACTTGTAATCTCTGTCTGTCAAATAAATAAATAAAATCTTAAAAAAAAAACAAAATAGAAGTCCAGAAGCCATAAGGGTGCCTGGGTGGCTGAGTCGGTTAGGCATCTGAGTCTTGATTTCTGTTCAGATCATGGTCTCAGAGTGGCGGGATAGAGGCCAGCCTCGGCTCTGTGCTCAGTGGGAAGTCTACTGAGTCTTTCCCTCCCCCTCTCCCTCTGCCTTTCCCTGTGCTCTCTCTCTCTCTCTCTCTCAAATGAAATAAATAAAATCTTAAAAAAAAAAAATCCAGAAGCCATAAAAGAAAACATTCGTAAATTTGACTACGTTAAAAAAAAAAAAAAGACCACCTTTATGGCGAAAACAGGGTAATAGGAAAAAAGCCACTGTATGCAAAGTCAAAACACACGTGGCAAACCACGGAGAAATCCTTGCAGCTCATACCACAAAGAGCTATTCTCCCCCGTATAAGAAGAGCTCTTAGATAAGAAAAATGGACAACAGCCCAATAGAAAAAAAAAACCGGACAAAGGAAACAAACAGTTCATAAAGAAGGAAACTCAAGTGGCTGTTAAACAGGCGGGAAAACCGCTCCTCTGCTCTCATTCTAAGAAATGCAAATGTAAACCACCTTGGTCCATCTCTCACGCAAAGTTCCAAAGTTCCGGAAGCCTGATAAGAGTTTGAGGCCATAAGGCACCTTCAGGATTCCCGGTACCGGTGCCGTATAAACTAGCCCAACCGCTCTGAAGGGCAATTTGGCAGAATCTATCAATATAATACTTGCATAGACCTTTTTGACGCAGCAATTCCATTTCCACGAGTTTGTCCTGCATGAGTGTGGGATGACATTTATATGCAATTATTTACGGAAAGCATGGGTTGTAATAACGAAACAAAACAAAACAACCCCATTATGCATAAAACGTCACCCATCAAATCACAGAATACTATGCAGAGTAGGAAAAAGAATGACAGTGTTGGGTGCCAGGGCGGCTCAGTGGGTTAAAGCCTCTGCCTTCGGCTCAGGTCATGATCCCTGGGTCCTAGGATCGAGCCCTGCATTGGGCTCCCCACTCAGCAAGCAGAAAGTCTGCTTCTCCCTCTCCCTCTGCTGTTCTCCCTGCTTGTATATGCTCTGTGTGTGTGTGTGTGTGTGTCAAATAAATAAATAAATAAATAAAATCTTTAAAAAATTATTTTTTTAAAGCCTCCCAGAGCTGCCCCCTGAAATCACAATAAAACCCAACACTTGACCGAGGCCTAGAAGCTGTGCTGGTTCTAGCCTTCCCCTCCAACCCCATCTTGTCACACTGTGCTCACCTTTCTTCATCTCCTTCTACTTAAATGCTCGCACAGTTGCATGTCACAAAAAGCCAAAAGGTATAAAAAGGTATCCAGAAATTGGAACCCTCACACGCAGTAGCTACTTTAGAAAGGAGTGTAGCAGTTCCTCTGATGGTTTTGTGTGTGTATCTATGTGTGTGTGTGTGTTTTTTTTAATTTTTTAAAAAGATTTTTATTTATTTGATGGAGAGAGCACAAGCAGGGGCAGCAGGGGAAAGGAAAGAAGGCTCCCCGCTGAGCAAGGAGCCCACTGCAGGACTCCATTCCAGGACCCTGAGATCATGACCTGAGCTGAAGGCAGACACTTAACCGGCTGAGCCACTCAAGCACCCCAGTTCCTCTGATGGCTAAACATCAAATTACCAAATGACCCAGAAATTTCACTTGCAGGTATATACCCCAAAGGACTGGAAGTATCTGTCCACATGAAAACCTGTACACAGATGTTCACAGCAACATGAGCCCTAATGGCCCCAGAGTGGAAACCTCAAGTGCAGATTACTAAGTGAACGAAGCCAATCTGAAACGGTCCGTATGCTGTATGATTCCACTTATATGACATTTCAGAAAAGGCAAAACTATGGAGACAATATAAAGATTAATGGCTGCCAGGGACGAGGCGTGGGGGAGGTGAAGAGGTAGAGCACAGAGGATTTTTAGGGCGGAGGAATGACTCTGTATGTTAAGGATGGATATACGCCATTATACTTCTGTCCAGACCCCTAGACTATCCAACACCAAGAGGGAAGGTACAACTCTAAGGTAAACTGGGGACACTGGGTGACTATGATATGTCAGCATAGATTGCTCCTTGCCAAAAAATGTGCCGTTCTGGTGTGATGTTGATGATGAGTGATGGTGATGATAGCAGAGGCTATGCATGAGGGGGCAGGGCGCATATGGGAAGTCTCTGTACCTCCCGTTCAGTTTCGTTGTAAACCTAAAACTGCTCTTAAAAAACAAGATCTTGGGGGCGCCTGGGTGGCTCAGTGGGTTGAAGCCTCTGCCTTTGGCTCAGGTCATGATCCCAGGATCCTGGGATCGAGCCCCACATCGGGCTCTCTGCTCCGTGGGAAGCCTGTTTCATCCTCTCTCTCTGCCTGCCTCTCTGCCTGCTTGTGATCTCTGTCTGTCAAATAAATAAATAAAATCTTTAAAAAAACAAAACAACAACAACAAAAAAAAACACAAGATCTTGGGGCACCTGGCTGGCTCAGTCAGTGGAGCATGCGACTCTTGATCTCAGGGTTGTGAGTTCGAGCCCCATATTAGGTGTAGAGATTACATAAATATAAAATCTTAAAAAAAAAAAAAAAGAGCTTAAGAGCATACTACACATACATACCCCAAGACAGAAAAAGACATAATTTTTAAAAAAGATTTTATTTATTTATTTGACAGAGATCACAAGTACAGGCACAGAGAGAGAGAGGAGGAAGCCCCGCCGAGCAGAGAGCCCAATGCGGGGCTTGATCCCAGGCCCCTGAGATGATGACCAGAGGCTTAACCCACTGAGCCACCCAGGCACCACAGAAAAAGATATAATTTTTAAAAATTATTGAGTGAGTTAGTGATGGAAGTGAGACTAAAGATCACCTGTAGCCAAACATAGCAAGCCAAGGCTAGCAAGGTGCCCCCGGAAACACTGAATGGGCTAGAGAAAAGCAAATCCAAAAATGTCCTTCCTTTGCTCAAAACTTCCACAGCTCCCCAGGGTCCTCAAGAGAAAACTCAAATGCCCTGTGTTTGCCAGGCTCTGCAGGAGCTGGATTCTATCTTCCTCTCAGTTTCCTTTCAGGAACATGGATCTCACTGGTGGTTTGCTTTTATGTTGCTTGAATGAACATCTCCTTATTCTCTCTCTCATTGACTCTCTCTCTCTCCCCATTCTCTGCCTTTCTCTCTCTCTATCTCCCCAACCCCCTCACACACACAAAGTTTCCCTGAAACCCTCCCCTGCCCTTCCCACTCTCTTAGGCTCACACACACCTACACACCTGCCAGGCTTAGCTCTGACTTGACCTCCACCAGCAAGCTTCAGAGCCCAGGGGAGGGACCAAGGTGGTGAGTTGGGGCAGCAGGGAGGGGTGGAGTCGGCAGGGAGCTGGAGGAAGATCAGAGGTAATGCAGGGAGGGGGGGATGCCATCCCAGGAGGCCTTATCAATCATAGTAAGGCTTTTACTCCAAATGAGGTGGGAGCCATGAGCATTTTGAGCTGAGGGACATAGTCTGACTTAGGATTCCTTTGCGTTCTAGAGAGTGGCTGATGAGAGCAGAAGCAAGAAGACCCAACAGCCTCAATCAGAATTAATGCTTCCTTGGTCTGTGCACCCAGAACCCATGCACAAACTGCTTTAAACAAGTAAAAGCCTTTATTTCTTCAGTTTTATATTCTAGTTATCTATAAGGAGGTGAGAAGCACGGTGATTAAGACCAAGGGCTGTAGAGGCTGGCCCCTGGGTTGAAGCCCAGCCTCCCCACCTAATCACCCAGTGTTATTTAGTTTGTTGGAACCTCAGGGTATTTTTTTTTCCCTATCAAATAGGGTTGATAAATTATACTGACCTCTACAAAGTTGTGAGGATTAAAGGAGTCATTCCATATAAAGGATGCCAAGAGCATGGTCAGTGCTCAGTAAATATTAGCTATTATTACAAAGCATCTGTCTGCACAACTCTAATAAGAACTTCTCAGAAACTCTGCGTTGATTTAACCTGGGTGCCCAGAGGCAACCCTCAGGGGAGATTGGTGGGAGGTTCAAGCTGACTGCTGGTCTTCCCCTCTCCCCTACATTCTCTCCCCTCCCCCCTCCATTGTTTGTTGTGATTCTTCTTCTTCTTTTTTTTTTTTTTAATTTATTTATTTATTTATTTATTTATTTATTTATTTAGAAAGAGCAGGCGAGCAGGAGCGAGTGACGGAAGGAGAGGGAGAGAATCTTAAGCAGACTCCCCGCTGAGCTCGGAGCCCTAGGTGGGGCTTGATCTCAAGACCCTGAGATCATCACGTGAGCCAAAGGCAAGCGTTGGATGCTTACTCCGCTGAGCCACTCAGGCGCCCCAGTTTGTTGTGATTCTCGCAACAGTTTCCTGCAGAGTCTTTACCTGTTAACACTTCCAAATAGTTCCATCCAGTGGGTCACGGGCTTCCGGGACAGGTGCACAAACAGGGGGAGGCATTCAGTTACAGGATGGAGGGCTGGTGGGGCCTCAGAGCCCTTGCTGAATGTGCATCAAGGGAAAGAAATGGAGGACTGGAATGGTCAAGTCTCGAGGCACGGAGTGAGGTAGTTAGGAACAGAACCAGGGTGGGAATCCAGGTTTCCTCTCTGCAGGGCTGAGGTACTTTTGT
Source organism: Mellivora capensis (assembly GCA_004024625.1). NCBI lineage: Eukaryota > Metazoa > Chordata > Mammalia > Carnivora > Mustelidae > Mellivora > Mellivora capensis. The sequence goes on along the minus strand of PISX010002183.1, from coordinate 58,742 downwards.
TTCCTTTTATAAATGTTTAAGTACACAAATAAGGCAGTCTCCTCATTTTTTAAAAAAAATGCAGGTAGGTGTAAAAAATGTCTTTAATGATCGCCCTGGGCCATCTGCCAGCATTCTTCATCCATACCCTCTGCTCTGTTTTCCACCAAAGCATCCATTTCCTCTAAACGTACTACCCACTGGAACAACAACTCCAAAAGGGCAGGGAGTTGGGTCTGTTGTAGTCACAGCCCAGGTCCCAGTGTGAGGAGAGTGCCTGGCACAGAGCAAGTGCCCAATAAACACCTGTGAAAAGAATAAATGAGGGGGCACCTGGTGGCTCAGTCATTAAGTGTCTGCCTTCATTTGGCTCAGGTCATGATCCTGGGGTCCTGGGATCGAGCCCTGCATCGGGCTCCCTGCTCAGCGGGGAGCCTGCTTCTCCCTCTCCCACTCCCCCTGCTTGTGTTCCTTCTCTCGCTGTGTCTCTCTCTGTCAAATAAATAAAATCTTAAAAAGAAAAAGGAATAAATGATATTCTGCCAGCCTTCCTCCATCCATGTCAAAGGAATTATTATTATCAATTTGGCTTTTGTTGTTATTATTGTTTATTCCAAGTTACTTATTTTATGCAGGAGTTTTCCCTCAATTTGGCTTTTTTTTTTTAACCATCCAGACCAGCACCATCCAACAGAATATACTACAATGATGGACACAGTGTACATCTATGTATCTGGAGATAGTCCAATATGCTAGCTGCCAGCCACTGGCCACATGTGGCCACTGAGCCCTTGAAGTGTGGCTAACACCACCGAGGAGCTGAATTTTAAGTTTTAATTTTAATGAATTTACATTTAAATGTAAATAGCTACATATGGCCGGTGACAACTGTAGCAAGCAGTACTGTTCTGGTTTTTTTTTTTTTCCTGGGCATTTACATATGTATGTTACTGATAGGCTGTTTTGCATTTTTGTGTTTTACATGAGTTTTCATGCTCTTTGTGTCCTTCTGCCCTTGCTTTTTTTGCCTGAACATTATATTTTGGAAGTCCTTTCATATCAGGCCATATAGCTCTGCCCCATTCTTTTCAACTGTCTCACAGAAACCCATAGTGGGGATGTGAGGATGTACCATAATTGGTTTAGCCATTCCCTGCTGGGAGGTACTCAGGTGGTCTTCAATCTGTCACTATTAAAAATCGTGCTGCAATGAATATTACTATCCATATCTCCTTGGGCATAAATATGACCTTTCTCTCATGAATATTAATATTAATATTCATGATATTATATAACAATAGTTATTGTTATAATTATAATAATAATCTCTTGGGCTCATTCAGACTTTATTATGTGCCATTGTACTGAGCCCTTTGCATGTGTTGAATGACTTACATCTTATTACAGTCCAATAAGGAAGGTTTTGTTATCATCTCTAGAGTGCAGATGCAGAAACTGAGCACAGAGAGGTTGAGTCATTTGCGCAAAGTCACGTAGCTGGTAAGTGACAGAGCCAGGATTTGAGTTCTCAAGCAGTTTCTTCCAGAGTTGCATGTCCAATTTCAGCTTTCCTAGCTCCTGTCAAACTAGTCTGCAGAGGATGGAGACAGGCATGGCCCTGGGTCCCTCCTATAGGGCTGAAATGCCACCCTAGGGCTCTCATTTCTGGGCTGAGACCTTGGGATCCCTGTTTTAGGGTATGTCACACATCCCTGGAAACTGGAAACTTGGCGGGGCCAAGCTGCTCTTTGGGTCTATCTGGGCAGCACCGAACTCCTGTTGATATGCCCTGTGTCTTCCCCCCGGGCTGGTGTGAGCTCAGAGTGGTATGACAACAGCAAGAGAGACAGTGAGAGCAGCATGCGGACTTATGCAACCTGGTAGAAAGTGATACTGGCCGACTGGTTGATTGGAAACAAACAGGAAAGGAGTCAGGCAGAGCTTCCTGGAATCCAGGTCTAGGAGCTGCCAGATACAGGCCTCTTCTCTTTGGAACAATTGAATGTCACTGGGGTAACTGAACACTTCTGGCAAGAGAGGCCTCCTGCCCACAGCCTCACAGAGTGGCCTGTGTGAGCTAGGCCAGGCTCCAGAGGAAAAAAGGGCCTGGCAAGGTGCCCTGTGAGGCCATCTGAGGAGACACTGCAGTCTCTCACGCGGGACCGGCCTTTGCTGTAACCGGGCAGACGGGCCACAGGCTTGGGAATTCCCAGGGCGAGTCTCAGGCACGGAGACAGCTCACAGGGAGGGCTCCAGCCCAGTGGTCAGGCCCTGAATGCAGAAGCCAGGATGCCTGAAAAGCAAAGACAGTAGGTGTCTGCTGGCCCACCCAGCTGTCTTTCTGTGAGAACCGCTGTTATCATGGCAAACACAAGGGCAGGAAGTGCACTGGCTCCAGACATTTCTGGAACTAGCATCTGAAAAGTCACCTGGAATTATGGCATCCATATTCCGTGTCCCTTTATCACTCAGCCCACAGGTTCCTTCATCTCTGCTGTTCTTCTCTCGCTCTCCTTCCCCAAGCCCACGACCAAATATGGCTGCCTCACAGCACCCAAGCACGGAATCTCTTCCTTAAACAACAGCTGACAAAAATCACTAGATCATAATCCCAAAATCTCAGGAGAGAGGATGTGGTTGACTCATTTAATCAGATCCCAGCTTCATCCAGTCAACTCTGGCTGGAGGCCAGGGTTGTGTAGTCGTAAGCATGGCTTTCTAGGGCATCCATACCTGTTGCAGAACCAGGGGTTGCGATGGGCTGCTAGACCCCACATAATGTGTCCCCTATGCTCTGTACCTGAATGAGGTAAGTTATAAAGAGACTGAAGCCAAGTAGCAGAAACTGCCAGAAGCCAGGAATTTGTTTCCTCCGGGGGAAGGCTGAGGCGGCTTTCAGGAGCAAGTGGACCCAGCTGTCGGGCGGGGCTCTGGAGGGGCCTGGAGGAACATCCAGCCAGAGCAGACCAGCAGAGCCATATCCCACAAGGAACCCGAGAGAACACCTGCAGGAAATATCAATCATCATAATAATACAAAAGAACGTTAATAGTAATCCTTATTCTGTGGAACTACCAGGCTTCCCTTTAGATATCTTAACTGCATAACATTTTTAATCCTCATGATGATACAATGAAGTAGGTACTTAGGATCCTCATTGCAGAACACTTGTTGAATGACTTAACTTTAACTGATCACTTAATTCATTTGTCCATGTTCATTCACTCCCTGAACAAATATTTACTGAACATCCACCGTGTGCCAGACGTGTGTGTGCTGGGTGTTGGGTCCACTGTGGAGAGCAAAAATGATCTTGCCTTCACAAAGGTTATCGTCAAAGGTCGGAGGGTCTGAAGGACCGACAGTCATTAATTAGACAAAGAGAGAAGGGAACAGCGTTCTAGATAGAGGGAAGAGCATGTGCTAAGGCCCTGTAGGGGGAGGGAGTATGTGAAGCAAGACCGATGCAGGTAGACTAATGGTGAGCCAGGCAGACAGAGAAACAGGCGATATACACCTGTACGATGCTGACTCACGGAACCCTTACAATAATTCCGTGAGATCTTTAATATCACTTTTGCAGATGAGGCGACTGAGGCACAGAGAAAGTAAGTAACTTGCCCAAGGACACACAGCTCCATCAGCAGTAGTAGAACGAGGTTAGAACCCAGGCCTCCTCAACCAGAATCCCAGGCAGCTCTAATTCTTAGGTAAAGAAAGGAAAGAGACAGTCACCCACTGGGGGCAGGTGTGTAGGGTGGGGGCCTTCCAGGACTATTTTTATGTGCAGCTGTAGCCACAGGATTTGTGGTTTCCATAACAGAGGGGAGAAGAGGGCTCACAGCCTTTCCCAGCCACAGACAGGAATCCTTTCAGGCAGTTATTGATGTTCAGCTCTAGGAGATGCCACAGGGAGACACACAGAGGAGCCAGCCCAGGGAGAGGACGATGAGAAGACCAGGCTTTATCCTGGTGGGCTCATTAGGAGTGAGTCTGTTAGAATAGAAGAAGCTTGGACTCCGGGGCCAGGCCAACCTTCCTTCCTTCCTTCCTTCCTTTTCTCCTTCCTTCCTTCCTTCCTGCCTCTCTCCCTCCCTCCCAAGATTTTATTTATTTAAGAGAGAGAGAACAGAGGGAGAGGGAGAAGCAGGCTTTCTGCCGAGCAGGGAGCCCCATGCAGGGCTCGATCCCAGGACCCCGGGACCATGATCCAAGTTGAAGGCAGACGCTTAACGGCTGAGCTACCCAGGCACCCCCCAACCTCTGTTTCAAATGGCAGCTCTGTCACTCACAGGCTGTGTAGCTTTAGGCAAGTTACATTTGAGCCTCCGTTTCCTCCTACAAGCAGAATAATAGTATCTAAAAAAGTATTATTCTCTCTCCCTCCCCCATCCCACTGCTGCCAGTACCCCCATCCCCAGAATGCACTCACTGTTACTAGGTTCATATATCACCTTCCAGGTAAATTAAATTTTATTTTATTTTATTTTATTTTATTTTTCTAAAAGATTAATTTATTTCTTTTTAAAGAGTGAGTGGGAAGAAGAGCAGAGGGAGAGGAGGAGAGACTCCCAAGCAGACTCTCCACTACCTAACACAGGGCTCCACCTCATGACCCTGAGATCACAACCTGAGCCGAAATCAAGAGCCGGACTTGGTTAACTGACTGAGCCACCCAGGCATCCCATCTTCCAGGTAAGTTTTTGATAAGATAGATAGATAGATACCTATATAGAATATATATGTACATATGTAATACATATACATGCACATACATGTATATGCATATATTATATCTGTTAAGAATTTTTTGGCTATAAGCACCAAAACCAAAACAAAACAAAAAATGTACTATTACTTATCAAAAAGTCTGGAGGTAATAAACACCTGTTTCATGTGTCCACCTGTTACCTGTTGATGTCTAACAGAAATCTCAAATTTAACGTGGTCAAAATCGAACTTTTGATTCCTGAACTCCCCAAATCTATTTCTCCCTTACTAAACCCATGTTTGCTCAAAGCCAAAAACTCATTAGAATCACTCTTGATTTCTCTTTGACTCACTTGTTACATCTAGTCCTGCCTGGCTTTCCTATAAACTTAGAGGTGTACGTACCATGAAGTGAAGGAGACAAGAGTTCAGGGTGCCTCATTTGGGCAGTGTTGCAATGTGGCCACAGATCCCATTATACCTGCAAAAGTAAAGTATTGTAACTGCAGTCAACAAGTCTGCTGTCTCAACTCCCCCGAATCCCTGCCTTGGCATCAGGTGGCATCGGGGAGCCATGGGCACGTGGGGGATCAGCTAAAGATAACCCAAATTGGGGACTCCGTTCAGTTGGGGCTTAGTGGGTGTGATCACGAAGCTGTCCATCTCTTCCAAGCACAGTGAAGGTACAGCCTGCTGTCCTGGCATAGCGATGGCTTCCAGAACCCTCCTATGGCCCCCATACTGACTCGCCTAACATAGACACAAAGGTGCGGAGACAAAGGTCCTACTGCTAAGGAGGCTGGAGCAGAGGGAGGGAAGGAATCTGGGTCTTTGATGATATTATGGCTCTCCTAAATGAACCAACTCTGAAACTGTTCAATACCCAGACATCTTACAAGTAAGGCATTCATTTGTAGGTTGGCTGTTGTTTTGTACTTAGAGCCAAAAGGATCTCAATAGATACAACATATATGCTTAAGTACATCTGAGGTTTACCAGGAAGAGGATGTAGGATCGGTGGATGCCACCTGGGAGGGGTAGGGGAGGCAGCGAGGCAGTGAGAAGCTGATGAGAGGGAGACTCACTTTTTCTGGATATTTTTATTCGCTCAAATTTTGTTGACCTTGAGTCAGCTTTTCCCATTTCAAAAACTAGAAAGTAAAACTTCAAAAGTCAGTGGAACAATTGAGTTTTACATCTCTTTTATGTGCATGAAATAAATAAAATTCATCTGACAAGCCTGGCCCTTGCTGAAACAGTCTCCGGGAAACCGCTAGGATGGCAAAAGAAGAAATGTTGACAAGTTCAGTTACTCAGGGGTCGGAAGGTGATCTGGGACCCAGCACGCAAAGCTCCAGAAACATTCAGAATTTTTCCGGCCTGAACTTCCCGCCACTGAGCAGCTCAGTGGGCCCAGCCTGATGTTCCAAAGGATTTCCAGGAAACTAACACCAGCCACAGCCCCTTGACATTCTTTTGAATGACTGTTTCAAATGCATCAGCCTGCTTCCTCTTTGAAGACAGTAGAGAAAATGTTGCTGACAAGCTAAGAGAGCTCAAAGATGGCTTTGCCATCTGTTTTAGAAGTCAGGAGGTGGAATTTCTTTTTTCAAGGTCACACAAAGTCTAACTGATGACCGGAAGGGAGTAACAAGGACTCCCCTGCCTGCCTGGGTGTATCTAGTTTGGCCCCTTCATGCTCCTGATTTGCCTGGGGTTCCTTATCTCCTCCTGGAGGCCTCCCAGATTCTCAGTGTTAGTACTGGGAGGATTGCCTTGGAAAAATGACCTTGACATTCAAAGTCCATGAGTTTGGAGAATGCCGCATTCTATAGTCCTTTACTGGAGATTTACAGAGCATGTTAGCAGATGAAAGCCTCTGGAAAATCCTACCGAAAAGGAAAATGCCAAAAAAAAAAAAAAAAAAAAATCCCCCCCAAACAGAAGCTCTGGAATCAGTCTTCCTGGGTCTAAAACCTCACACTTCCACCTCCTTGCTGGGGGCCCTGGGCAAATAATGCTCAATTTCCTCATCAATAAAATGAAGATATTAATAGCACCCATCTCACAGAGTTGTCATGAGGATGACCAGTGCTTCAAAATATAGAAATTTCTGGATTTTAGAAAAGTAATGTGTTTTATAGGCCATATATTTTAAAACATCCTATAATCAAACACATTGATTTGAAACCCATGACTGCAGATTCACATGAAGAGGGCTTGACAAGATTGTAAATAACCTCAGAGCAGGTCAGGGTTTGCTCCCAATTGAGTTTTGGTGCCAGACTTTGGGGAAACTCTTGGTTTTCACAGCTTTTGCAAAAAATTTTCAGAATTCTAGATAAAGGAATGGGGGCTTGTAAGGAAAATAATAACTAATATTTACTTATTGAGCATTTATTTAAGCAGGCAATGTAGCAGGCACTTCCCATGGATTAACTTTGTTGAATCCACAGAACGACCCCAAGTGATCAATGCTATTGCATCTTCCCATAAGGCAGATGAGAAAACTGAGGCATAGAGGGACTAATTCATTCAAACAGCAGAGCTGGGATTTAAATGAGATTATGAATATGAATGGTGCATCACAGTGCCTGGTACATAATTATAATTCTATAAATGGTAGTTATTGTCTTTCATTGATGGTGGAAGAATTATGATTGATTTTTGTCTTCTTCTTTTTGCAAAGGTGCAATTTCTAATTTTACTATAATAATAGTATTCTCCGGGAAAAAGATTTTTTTTTAAGCTTTATTTATTTATTTGACAGAGAGAAAGAGGGATCATAAGTAGGCAGAGAGAGGGGGAAGCAGGCTCCCCGCTGAACAGAGAGCCCGATGTGGGCTCCATTCCAGGACCTAAGACCATGACCTGAGCCAAAGGCAGAGGCTTAACCACTGAGCCACCCAGGCGCCCCTGTTTTGTTTTGTTTTGTTTTGTTTTAAATGAAACTCAATTTCTGAACTGAGCCTCATCTCTCCCTTGTTCTTCTAACCTTTCTGTCAAACTCGATGCTAGCCCCTGGCAGAAATGGATTTGTCACCTCACATCTGACTTCCTTGGGCATAGCCAGGTCAGACGCTGGACACCCTAGGACAGTCCTGGAGGGGCACAGCTTCAGGAAGAATCCACTGTTCCCCTGTGAAGAATGCGGTTAGCTGGCAGCCCCCAGCTGCAGCATCTTTGGGATCTGTCTCGGCTTTCAAGCCAACGCCATGCTCTTCCTGAGTAGCCCCAGATCAAATGACTGAGCATGGGAGGGTTCCAGGGCTGGCCATCTCTGCCCAACATGGGGCTCCTCCAGTCTCTGCTCTGGGGCCCCCATGGAGTTGACAAGGGCTTGGCAGATCTGCATGGCAGTCTGAGTTTCCCTCAATCAATTCTGTTTTCTCTCATATTTATTTTCACAATCATAACACCTCCCTACCCCTGTAAACCTCACTTCATCTTATAGCATCTGCTTCCCAGAGGGCGTGAACTGACACACTGCTCCTTGCTGCCCCACAGGCATTCCCACCCCACATCCACATCTTCTCTGTCCAAAGAACCTCGATTTGGGGCTCAGCCAAGAGGTAGAAATCCCTTGATCTTCTGAAACTGGGTGGCTCTCCAGTCCCAGCAGGTAAAAATCATGACCCGTCTTTAGCAAAGCCTTGATCCCGTTCCCCTTCAGCAGTGATTGGTGGAGATCCCACCAATTGGGCACGTGATTGGCACGTGATCCCGCTCTTGGCCAGGGAAGGTCAGGGGAAATCTGGCAGTTCATTTCATTGATAAGATAGAGCTTCAGAGGGTGAAGGCCTTTTGTCCCTGTCCCTTCCTTCCTGCATTGATCGGTGTCCCATGATCAAATGGCATGTGAGGCCGCCATAGCTGTGATGGGTAATGGGTCTAACGCCAAAAGCCAACCACTGGAGAAAGGAAGGATGGGCAGGAAGTTGAGAAGAGCCTGGATGGGTCCTTGACAACACCACTGAGCCTCTGCAACGACTTCGGAGCTGCCGACCTGTATAAAAGATAATTACATTTCTTCTTCGCTTAAGCCACTATTAGTCGGACATGCTGTCACTTGCAGGTGAAAATATCCCACCCAATGTGGTCACTTTACTGATATTCTATTACCCAGATTCCCTGGGGGGGCCTAGAAGGAAAGAGAGGAGAGGAGGAAGGAAACCACAGCCAGCAAACCCTCGAAGGTGCAGAGCTCAGAGTTCTCATAAAGGTGTTTGGACTTTCCCTGGAAGGAAGACATTCAGAAAATCCTCCCATTTTCAAATTGCTAACACCTGCTTTCGACAATCCCCTCTCTCCTGCTTCAGGAAGTCCTTCCATGACTTTCCACTGCTCTCAGGACAGAGTTCAAACTTCTCATTATAAAGACCTGCAAGCACCGGGCCATCACCCTGCCCCTCTTTACCTCATACTTGGGCCCCAGCCAGACTGAGCTACTTTTAGTCCTCTGATATCCTACCTCACCTCTAGGTGTTTGCATGTGCTAATTCCTCTACTCTTCCCCCATTTCATCTGGCTCTCTCTTTACTCTTCAGGCCTCAGCTCAAATGTTGTCTCCTCCAGGAAGACTTCTTTGATTTCTAGACTGGATTCAGTAAATCCTTACATCTCTTATTATACCTTATGCTAGCCTCTATTAAAACACTTATTAAGGGGCACCTGGCTGGCTCAGTCGGAAGAGCCTGTGACTCTCGATCTCCAGGTCATAAGTTCAAGCCCCACACTGGATATAGAGAACACTAGAAGAAATAAATAAACTTAAAAAAGAAAAAACCTTATCAAACTAGATTGTAATTGTCTGTTCTTATGACTGGTGGAGTTGTCTTTGCTCTCCACTATGCCATTTCCAGCTCTTTCTCCTGTTAGTCCTGCTGACCGAAAGCTATCTTAGGCCCATGGCCAGATGCTTGGCTGTTGACTCATAGAGGCAACTGCTTCCCATGGATCTTTCCAGTAACTCCCTTGATTTGGGGTTCAGCTAAGGGGTAGAAATCACTTGATCTTTGGAGGGTGGACTGTTCTCCAGCCCCAGCAGATAAATCATGACCCATCTTAAGCAGAAGCAGTGATCCCATTCCCCTTCAGCAATGATTGGTCCCGAATGGTCATGTGATCCGTCCAAATCTGTCTTACTTCTGCTGTTGGACACATTTGGTTTCTCGGTTTGACTGGTGACTCTTTTCTGATCCTTCAAGTCCTCCTCCAAACCTTCACTTCCCCACTCCTCTCATAATTGTGGGGGGTCCACTTCCTAGAATACATCTCGCTTTTTCTTTTTTTTTTTAAAGATTTTTGTTTATTTGAGAGAGAGAGAGAGGGAACAAATGGTGGGGAGGGGCAGAAGGAGAGGGAGAAGCAGACTCCCTTCTGAGCAAGGAGCCCCATGTGGGGCTGGATCTCAGGACCCTGGGATCATGACCTGAGCCAAAACCAGACGCCCAACCGACTGAGCCACCTGGGCATCCCTACAATGGCTATTTACTTCTATTATTAATTCTTCTCATTCATTTTTTTTTCTTTTTAGAAGCAAGAAAAGTTTTATTTTGTTGTTGTTGTTGTTTGTTTGTTTTTTAGTAGGCTCCATGCCCAGCCCATGGAGGCCAGCCTGGGGCTTGGACTCAGGACCCTGAGATCAAGACTGAGCTGAGATCAAGAGCCAGATGCTTAACTGACTGAGACATCCACATGCCCTGAGAAGCAAGAAAAGAATTTAGAGGGCTGGTGTCATATAAAAATGATAGTAGACTCCTTAGGAAAGGGTTCTAATCATCATTTAATCCAATCGTTTTTTATTACAGATAGGGAAACATGCTCAAAGAGGCAATACAGCTTGTTTGGGGTCTTATGGCCAGGTTCTGTAAGAACCAAAATTAGAGGCCAGACTGAGAAAGCACAGTCTGAATCTGATCATAAGGAAATACCAGACAATTCCAAAATAGAAATATTAAAAAAAAAAAAAAGACAAGGGGTGGGGGAGAGTATTACTGAAAAATGTCAATATAATAAAAGACAAGGGGTGCCTGGGTGGCTCAGTGGGTTAAGCTTCTGCCTTCGGCTCAGGTCATGATCTCAGGATCCTGGGATCGAGTCCTGCATTGGGCTCTCTGCTAGGCGGGGAGCCTGCTTCCTCCTCTCTCTCTCTCTCTCTCTGCCTGCCTCTCTGCCTACTTGTGATCTCTCTCTCTCAAATAAATAAATAAATAAATAATCTTAATTAAAAAAATAAAAATAAAAATAAAAGACAAAGAAACACTGTGAATGTTTCAGATGAAAGGAAACTAAAGAGGCATGACAACGAAATGCAGTATTTAGCCCTAAACTGACTGGATCTTGAGCTGGAGGGAAAAAAACACTTCAAGACATTAATGGATCAATTAGTAAAATTGGTATGTGGTTGGTAAAATTTGTATTTTATCGTAATACAAATAGTAGATTAAAGAATTTTACCAATGTTAAAGTACCAAGTGGGGGGGGGGCGGGGCATCTGGCTGGCTCAGTTGGTGGACTGCCTGACCCTTGATTTTGGCTCGAGTCATGATCCTAGGGTCCCGGGATCGAAGCCCATGTTGGGCTCACCACTCAGCGGGGAGTTTGCTTGTCTCCCTCTTCCACTACCCCTCCCCCTGCTCTCACTCTCTGTCAAACAAATAAATAAATCTTTAAAAAAATATATAATCTTTAGGGGCACCTGGGTGGCTTAGTGGATTAAAGCCTCTGCCTTCGGCTCAGGTCGTGATCCCAGGGTCCTGGGATCGAGTCCCACATCGGGTTCTCTGCTCTGCAGGGAGCCTGCTTCCTCCTCTCTCTCTGCCTGCCTCTCTACCTACTTGTGATCTCTGTCAAATAAATAAAATCTTAAAAAAAAATATATATATATATATATAATCTTTTAAAAAAAGTACCAAGATTGATAACTGTACTGGGGTCCTGTAAGGAATTTTCCCATTCTTAGCAAATATACACTAAAAGTATTTAATGATAAGGGACCATGATATACGTAACTTATGCTCAAACAGTTCAAAAACATGTGTCAACAGAGAGAGAGCGCGAGAGACAGCAAGAGTAAGCACAAATGATAAAAAACAGAAAGTAAAATGTTAACAATACGTACATTGAGATGAAGGGTATAGAGGTGCTCTTTGTCCCGTTTTTATTCATCTAACTCTTCTGTAGCTTTAATAGTATTCACAAATTAAAAGATTCGAAACAAAAATTAAAATGTTAGAGGCCAAACTCCTAGGTCAGCCCAGTCTTCCCCTCTCCGGGGGAAATGCTTGCACAGGGCTTCAGGCAACTTTTAGACTTATGAGGGAGTTGACAAAATTCAGTCCAGAATAGTCGGGTCCTGATGAATTATTAATGCTTATCAGCAGCAAGAGCTTCATAATGGAATAAAGAGCCAAATGAGAGAAGTGTGATTGGCTTTAGAACCAGAATGATCTCAGAGAAGTAGTAGCCTTTTTTCTTCTGCCGTCCTGTCCTTCCATTTTTATAGTCTAGAGGGGGACCAGTTAGGGCACTTTGGACAGCAGGTAACTGGACACTCCATCGAGACAGCCTTAAAGGTCGATCTTTGTTATCTCAGGTAACAATAAATCAATGAGTAAGATGATTCAGGTTTGGCTATTTCAACCTCTCAGTCTTAGGGCAATGGGTCCCCTTCTTGAGGATCCCTTTCGCCTTTCCCTTATAGTCTCAGAGTAAGTGCTGTAGCTCCAAAGGTCACATCCTAGCACAACAATGTCCAAAGGACGGAAAAATGTAAATAAGAAAGAAAAGGGGTTGGGGGAGAAAACATCTCTCTTTTAACAGGGAGGATAATCCTGCCTGGAAGCCCTCCACAGACTACCCCTGCTGCCTCATTGGCCAGAATTGGGTCCCATGCTTACCCCGAGACTAGGACAAATGGAGACAGGATTTCCATGGTTGGCTTAGACCAGTCAAAATTCATTCTCTGGGGGCGCTTGGGTGGCTCAGTCGGTTAAGCATCTGCCTTCGGCTCAGGTCATGATCCTGGGATCCTGGGGTCAAGTCCCACACTGGGTTTCCTGCTCAGTGGGAAGTTTGCTTCTCCCTCTCCCCTTCGGCCCCGCTCGTGACCTCACTCTTTCTCAAATAAATAAACAAAATCATTTTAAAAATTTCATTCTCTGGGCCTTACATGTTCTCCTCACCCCAACAAAATTAGGCTCTGATAGCAAGGAAGAAGGGGAATGAAGCCATCAACAGAGTCTACTTCATGGTTTTGGTTGTTTCCTGAGTGGGTGTCTTGGTTCTCCTCTCATGATCTGAACCAAAGAATAACTTAGACTCACGAGAGTGCCAAGAAGCCCAGAGCCCTCGAGATACATGGCCTATACCGGGGACTCTACATTGGACACCATTGTCTTGCCTGTCCAGCATTCATTCTCCCATTTATGCCCACAGCATTCAGTCTTTCTCTGGGGAACGTCCCCGCCACAGGTCCAGTCCCTGTAGTTCGGGAGAGGCTCTCTCTACCTCAGCAGGCATGTGACCAAGCCTAGACAATGAGAACATTGTCTTCCTGGTATGACAGTGAGGGGTTCAGAGACAGGCCATGACCTAAGTTAGTCCAATCAGAGTGGGTACTGGGACTACAGCAGAGTTTCAGGAAATGACCCCCTTTTTCCTACCAGACTTGTACCTGGCAGAATGCAGGCCTGGAGCTCCTGGTTGCCATCTTGTCAGGTAGAGTCTAAGGATGGAGCCAAGACACTGGAGATGGCAAGAGATGTCAAGATGGCAAGACACCAAGGCAAGAGATGGCGAGAGACTGTCTGTGACCCCATTTGATTTCATGGATCCAGCCAGCCCTAAAGCCAGAGCTTTCGGGCTGCTTCAGCCAGTCCTTTTTCAGGTCCTTAAGCCAATACATTGCCTCTTTTGCGGAAAGCCAGTTTCAAATGGGTTTTCTGTCACTTACAAGTAAAAGAATTCTGAGTTTCTCAACCTTTGGAGAAGTGTGTTTGAAGGGTCAATTCCCTGGTCTGGTCCCCAAAGACTGAGTCCCCCTAGGGCTGGGGCCTGAAACTCTACTTTGGAACCAGCTCCTCCAAGTCCCCTAACGTAGGTGGTCCTGCCCACCCTGATCAGAGCCTCTAGGACCTTGGGGAAGGATGGTCTGTTATCCTAACAAGGGGTAAAAGAAATCTAGACCTTTTGATCACAAAGGTCTACCTTTGAAGCTACCTTCTTGGCAAAGGGGAGGGGAAATACCTTTCATTCTTTCCCAGTGACTCCGGAGAGGAGGAAATGAAAAGTCGTTAGTTTCTCAATCAGGTTATTCCACCACCATAAGCTTTGGTAACGCCCCTTGCTCCACAGTGTTGCTAAAGCAACTCGGAACAGTCAGGCAAGAACTATTTCCCAGCCAAACCCAGGGGCTGCAAACCTTGTCACTTGAGGGGATAGATAGGGAGAGCACGTCTCTGTAGCAACGGGAAATTGGTCTGTCTGTGGGGGAACAGGAGTGCTCAGGACATCCCACGCTAATAAACGACATGTAAAATTATGTCTACACCGCGCGGGAACCAGGGATGCACAGATGGCCACCGGGATCTGACTTCTCTTCCTCATCTCAGCACCACTGTCCTCTGAGGCGGCTTCATTGGCAGAGAACGCCAATCCCCAAGCCAGTAATCGAACAGTTGAAAGATGTTCTTGTTCTCACTTGTTTCACCAGAAGTCCAGGAAGAAGCTGCCATTGGCCTGGGGTGGGGGTCACATATTGATCCCTGAACCAGTTGCAGTAGCCAAAGACATATGGTGATGTGAATGGGCAGATGCAACTCTGGAGTTGCCGGGTGGGGTCAGTCTCACTTCCAGCATATAGGAGACCCCAAGACAAGGATTTCAAGTACAAGTACATTCTTTGGGAGATGATCCCAGGTAGCACCCTTAGGGGCTTGAGGGAATGAGACAGGGAAAGGTAGGCGGTCAAGATGTTTTTGAACAAGTTACCACTGTGGGCAATTGGAGCTTAATCCCATCGGGGAACTCTGGGAGCCAGTGTAGAACATGCATCTCAGAGCTTTCCCATTGTAGGATCGAGGGCACTGAAGAGCTTAACTACCAACTCCTGTTAATCCTCGTCTGAGAGCTACTCCCGGGAGCATTAATTGCCCGTAATTTTAAGTGTGCAAGAACAAACCGATCCCTGGAGACCTAAGAAAGTCCTCAAAGAGATGAACACTAGGCCAGTGTTCATGGAAGGTTCTGACAATGGCCAGGTCAGGAAATTGGAAATGGGCAGTTGGAGCAGGGGGACCGACCATCCCCATTTAGGACAAGAGGGTTCTGGTCAATGCCGCCATCCCCATGTCACTTGAGACCCTGACTCCAGTTGGAGAAGTGTGACCTCTGTGCTCTCTCCTCCTCCAAACAAGCTTCTCTTTCCCTTCATCACTTCCTGTTTGACTAAAAGGTAGCCAAGCCTTCTGCCTACTCTCTGTCCTCATTGTTGGACCTCCTCGGTCCTCCACTGGGAGCCCCAGCGATGCCAGAACCTCTGTCCTGCTTTCAGAATCCCGCATGCCCTACCACCTTGTTTCTGGATCACCTCAGCCCTGGGATTCCGGGACTTGTGGAGCTAGAAATGAAGGACCAGAAGAGAGAAGGCACTTGCTGGTCTCACAGAATCAAAGTCGGGACCCTGTACCCCTCAGAATCCTGTCTGTCATTTGGCTAACTGGACATTTCTTCAGAGCTGAGATGGACTCCCTCTAATATGCCCTTGTGGTCAGCAGAGGGCAGAAGGCGTGTCATGTCGTGTGGTCTCAAGAAACACTGTGAAATACCTCTAGGGCCCCCTTCTAGCTCCCAAATGATCTCAGGGACTGCTTGACCTGTCGGAACATAAGTTACCACTTCCATCCCCCAAACCTGTCCCCCATCATTCCCTGACAGCTTGGGGGGTGGTTTTAGACCCCAATGGCAACAGTACCCTAGTATAAACTGGGGTTTCTCAACATCTACACTATTGACATTTGAGGCCAAATAATATTGGGTGGGTCCTGTCCTTTGCACTATAGAATGTTCGGCAGCATCCTTTGGCCCTTACCCACCCAATGCCAGCAGCGGCCCCCACTGTTGTGACAATCACAAATGTTTTTGGCACTACCAGATGTCCCCTAGGAGACAAAACGACCCCTAGTTCGGGACCACTGAGGTAGACCACTGATGTTTCCTTAATATTATATAAAGCATAGCAATAAGCAACTTAGAAAATGTAGTCATTGGCACTGAGCTGTGGATACCATTTACACAGAGACTCGAGCTCTTCACACACATACCGCAGCCCCTGCCAGCCCGCTGGCTTCTCCCAGTGAGTCACACACAGACTCTGGCACCACTGCCACTAACCCTCTCCCCCTCACCCTGCAACACAGAACAATGGCGCTCTCTTTGGCTCTCCAACCTTCTCCACACACCCACTTAACTCTATCTCCCCGCACTGGAAAAGGCCTTTATGTGTGGGCAACAGTGTTTATGCTAAAGCAATAGAATGGTCTCCTTGGCCTCCAACCTCATGGCACATTAATACATTTCCCCTGAGTTTCTTGACCTTGGTCCTATTAATACCTAGGGCTGGAAAATTCTCTGTCATGGGGGCCCATCCTGCACACTGAAGGATGTTTGGCAGCGTCCCTGGCCTGTTACCCACCAGGTGTCAGCAGCACCCTCCCCCAACTGTGACAACCAACAATGTTTCCAGACATCGCAGCATGTCCCTTGGGGTCCAAAATCACCCCAGTTGAGAACCATTGTTAATCTGTCCTACAAGCCACCAAGGTTGATAAGATCGCCACCATCTTACAGATGAGGAAACCAGGGTATGGAAACAGGAGGACTTGTGTAAATGGTAAAGGGCAAAGTCAGGGATTAGTGTTAATGTCCAGACCGAGTGATTCACAGAGTGCCTGGATGGCTCAGTCAGTTAAGCGTCGGCTCCGGATTTCAGCTCAGGTCTTGAGCTCAGGATCATGAGATCAAGCCCCATGTCGGGCTCTGTGCTCTACTGGGAGTCTGCTTGAGATTCTCTCTATCCCACTCCCTTTGCCCCTCTCCCACCTCTAAAATAATATATTAATAAACAAATCTGCTTTTATTTTTATTTTTTTTTTTTTTTAAGATTTTTATTTATTTATTTGTCAGAGAGAGAGAGAACACGCGAGCACAGGCAGACAGAGTGGCAGGCAGAGGCAGAGGGAGAAGCAGGCTCCGTGCCAAGCAAGGAGCCCGATGTGGGACTCGATCCCAGGACGCTGGGATCATGACCTGAGCCGAAGGCAGCCGCTTAACCAACTGAGCCACCCAGGCATCCCAACAAATCTGCTTTTAAAAAAGCCCACAAAACAGTCCCAAACTCTCCAACTGATTAAATCCTCGTTAACAGAGGTCCCAGCTCCATCCCAGCCCCATCGTGTCTGAACCTTTCGGGATGGAGTCAGCAGCTGTGTATTCCCCACAAGGTGGCTTTCCAGATAGCAACAATTTCCAGACACCAGCAGCTCTCCACATTTCACGGCTCCTGTCTTTTGTCCTTACAGCTTTCGCCTCATACATATACCCCCAATGTTTTGAAATTACTTTGCTTATCAAACAAAATCTGCTTATATTGTAATAATTCATATATTTTGCAGATGGGATTAGCTGGACGGGCAGACTGTGTTAATAACTTCACTCATTGAGTACCTATGGAAAAAAATCCAAGGTGTCCTCAAACAGAGAAGGAAGCCAACAGTGTGTCTAAGAACTGTTACTCTAATTTCTCCTGTACCTGGCGCCTTTTAGCTGGGTTATTTTTAAGGGCCACAGCGAACATTGGCACGTAAGAACCATTCCCATTTTAAAGGAGAAACCGAGGCCAAAAAGTTTAAGTGAGATTAAGCCCAAAGCCACATAGAAGGGAGAAGAATGTCATTAGGTGCCTAAACCCATTACTGGCAAGTAGATGTTATGGCGTTATTGTGATTCACTTAGGCTGTGTAAGATTTATGGGTGTGTGCACCCAGACACAGAAAATTAGGGCTGAAGACAGGCCCAGCCTTCCCCTTAAACACATGGCCATCCAGTGCTTCCCACCCTCAAACTGAGGTTCTGTAAGCAAGAAAGAAGGAGTGGATGGTTATTAGGTAGGTACCCATCAGTGTCTGCCACGTACTTCCCTCATTTTATAGCTGGGAAAGGCCGCACAGCAAGTTAATTGGCAAGATTGAACCTTGAGCCCACAGTCTGGGCCAGCAGACTCTCCACTGTTACAAATGGGGACAGAGAGTCTGCTGGAGACTGTTTCCTGGGGAACAGCAAGCAGCCACTGGCCACGCAGACACACAGGAGCCCCCCTTTCCTTGGCAACCCACCCCCTAGAGCATCTACTCAGAATCTACCTGCTTAAGGAACAGAAGGTGACCCTCTAGTCACTAGCAGACTCCTTGTTCACGCAAAACCCAGTGAGTCATTCTCTGAGGCTCCAGGGAAAAAGGACTCCCAGACAGGGGCCCATCCCAGAAAGAAATAAAACATTGGCCTCGGGCCCAGTCTTTCGGGGAAACCAGCTGGCCCACTGGGCTAGGGGGAAGAGAAGGGTCATCTTGAGCTGAAGTCTATCTGGACAGAGCTGTTTTCTTATTCAATCATTTATTCACCAACTCTGTATAGTTATGCCTTTTATTCCTTTATTCAACACATATTATGGGGGGGCAAGGTAACTCTTTTGAATTGTATGCAATCGATATTACAAACAGCATACGCTCTTTTGTTCAGCTTTGTTTTTAATTAATTTTTAATAACGAGTGGTACATGAGCACTGTCTCCTTGATGAAAGGTAACTCACACTGGGACTCACGGGTGGTCTCTTTCTAGACTTCTTTGGTATGTATCCATGCAGGTCCATAGAAAAGTTTTGAATTGTTCTGTGTGTGTTTGAATGTATGCCATCATGAACTGTTTGCAATTTTTTAAAAAGGAATTAAAATAAATTTTACTGAGATGCTCTTACCTGCCAGGCGTGACTAGGTGCGAGCCACACAGCCGTAAACGTGGGACAGTTGCTCCTCGATCGTCCTAGGAGCTACAAGCAAAGAGATCGTTATAACACAATCTATTGAGTGCAATGAAAATGGGAGAAACAGGCTGTTTTGAAAATCCGAAAGTGTACCCACTCTATCCCAGGGGGGTGCAGGGCCAGGGAGTACTAGTCAGGTGTATTTAGGTTTTAAGTGACAGAATACCCACTAACTAGCGTAACAGATTGGAGGGGGGGATTCCTTGGTTTACGAGAAATCATGATGTAAGACTGCCTTCACGTGTGACTGGATCCAGGGGCTCAAATGATGTCAAAATATATATCTCTCCATCTCTTCTCTTTCCTCTCTCTCATTCTCTCTCTCCATCTCTGTGCTCTGCTTTTCTCTGTTTGGAATTTACTTTCAGACAGGCTTCCTGCACCTGTCAGTGAAGACGGCCAGCCAGTGGGTGCCTCCAAGGGTCCTTACTTGCAGGAATGGCGACAAACCAATCACTGGGCGGGGGGGGGGGGGGGGGGGGGGCTATGCTCATTGGCCAGGGCCTCCTCCTTGAACCCCATGGATAAGTGTGGGGGAAGGAGTGGTTCCCCAACAGGAAATTGAGAGGCTGTTTTCTGATCCAGCAAAAACCAATGCTGTACAAGCAAGATAAAAGATCCCCCGCTATAGAAAAGCTTCCTGGAGACATTGACCTCTAAGCTGAAAACTCAGGAATGAGCTGGATTATGCCAGGTGACAGGGAGAAAAGGGGCAGAAAGGGTACACCTGGCAGAGGGAACGGAATGTCCAAAGGTCTGGAGAACATTGCTTGTTCCGGAAAATGTGAGTGATTTAGCCTGACCCACGGTACCATGTGGGGAGGGAGCGGAAGTGATGAGGTCAGAGAGAAAGGCCAGAGGCCTTTAGAGAATTGCAATTTTAGCCAGGCCCGGCCCCAAGCCCCTTCCCCCCACCGCCCCACCCGCATCCCAGTCCCAAGATCATGATTCAGTCATGGGGTTTTCACACTCTCTGGCTTCAAGCCTGGCACAGTTTCTATATCTCAGCAAATGTGTCATTCATCAGCAGACCATGTCACCCTACTGATCCACTCTGTGAGTTCCTGAATGTCAGCGGATGGCCCCAGATTGGACAAGAACTCTTCCAGAGTTTCACAAGGCAAAGGAATTCCAACTTGAGAATCAAGGGAGCATTAATACTTAATGAGACAAGCCTGGCGTCCACAGATGTTCAGGCCAGTTTTGTTCAATTGGAAAGAGGGGAATCCCATTATAACCAGGTCTATGACCACCTTTTATTGATTGTGTCCTGTCCCTAGCAGCAGAGTCTCCTTTCCTCCGGAGAAGAACCCCAGGAGGGAAATGCTTGGGCTCTCCCCGTGTCACACTGGGGTGAGGAACCGAAGCCTAGGATGAGGAAACTTGCTCCAAACGTCACATCTTTTTCATCCTTGCTACAGGGCATCCCTGTTTCAAAAAAGGGGAAACCAAAGCCCAGAGAATTGACACAACTTACCAGAGTCACACAGCAAAAGTGAGTCACACGGCAAGAGTCTGTTGCTGTGTGGGAAGGTGACATGGTGCAGCCTCTTTGGGAAACAGTCTGGCATTTCCTCCAAAGGTTAAACATAGCATTACCGACCATAGCATCTAGCAATTCCACTCTTGGGAATAAACCCAAGAATGGAACACGTGTGTCCACACAAAAACACGCCCAAGTAGGTTTATAGCGACATTATTTATTATAGCCCAAAGTAGAAACAACCCAAATGTTCAGCAACTGATGAATGGGTTAAAAAAAAAAGTGTTCTATTTGTACAATGGGGTCTTAATCTGCCACGAAAGGGAATGAAACTGTGACACAAGTTGGAACCCTTAACACAGGCAAAGTGAAGGAAAGCCCCGAAGAAACACATATTCTATGATCCCATGGATATGAAATGTTCAGAATGGGCAAGTCTATAGAGACAGAAAGTAAATTAGTGAGTGCCAGGGACTGGGATGGGGTCAGGGGTGGAAGGGAAACAGGGAGTGACTGATCATGGGTACGTGGTTTCTCTTTAGGATGATGAAAATATTCTTCTTAGGGTGATGGCTACACGGCTGTGAATATGTGAAAAACCATTGAATCATACACTTGAAATGGGTGAATTATATCGTATGTGAATTGTATCTCCATAAAGCTGTTAAAGTCATAAGTCAAAAAAAAAAATAAAAAAGTAAGAGGATGGCCTGAATATCTGCTACTCTGTGCTTAACTAGCGTGAGCCAACAAAAGGGAGGGAAGAAGAATGGAAAAGCTCACAGATGTTTCAGGCATGGCTGGGTCCAGGAGCTCCAGAGATGTCAGTGGGTTTTGTCAAGCTCAGATTTGCCTGTGTCGCCTTTTCCAGCAGGTGACAAAGATGACCTTGGCCGCTCCAAGCTGCCTCACCCTCACTCTTAAACACCCCTACCACCCTGGGGAGTTCTGCATAGTATCGATAAAGGCTTGGAGGAGGGTTCTCATTGACCTGGCCTGGATCACCCTTACACTACTCTCTGTGGCCAGAACAATTTGTTGCTCTGATGGTCCAGGACTGGGTGACATGAGCCACCCTAGAGCCAAAGAAGTATGGTCAGCTCCCTCCAATCCATGTGGTCAGAAGTGGGGGCAAGTGGGTCGCCAAAAGTTAACCGGGATTCTGGGCTGATGCAAGCCACAGATGCCCATGGTATTGAGGAACCATGGACCCACTGCCCAGGTTTGACTCCTGCTTCCTCCACTTGCTAGCTCTGTGACCTTGGCAAAGTGCTAAACCTTTCCATTCCTTACTACCCCAAAACCTCTGTTTTATGCAGATCACAATAATAGTCCTATGTCCCCCGTGGGACTGTTCCATTGGTGAAGTGTGTGGAGGGATGTCTAGCCCACCATGAGCAGTCGTTACATGATCTACTATGATCACACGTGTGCTGCTGAGCGATCTCGTTCCCCATGTCACTTTGGAGACAGCAAGAAAACAGATAATAATAATATCAATCACCAGTCAAACTGTGAAGAAAGAGGAAGAGACAGCACTGGATCTTGCTGGGTGACTGGCTCAGGAACCGTCCATCCTCAGTGCCTCTACTTCCCCCAGCAGAGCTTCATGGAGCTCCCTCTCTGACTCTTGATGGTTATGGGTTCTGAAGTTCATGCAATTTTAGAAAAAAAATACAAAGCTGTAAATATTAAATAGGTACAAAAGTATTTATTGACAAAGAAAAAAATAGCTCATCTCACATTATTGGCTGTTTGGTGAGTCGGGACCCTTTTTCTGAGATCTCTTTAGGCAATTTATATAGAAATGCCTCCCGATAGTACCCTGGCTGCCCTTCACGGACTCCAGAACACTCTAGAACTCCTAGTACCTCCCAGTACTGGTAAATCATGGTAAACCTGCCTTTGGATCCAATAAAGATTTTCAACAAATGTCTGCTGAATGACTAATTGGGCAAATAGCTACACCCCAAATTAATAATCTTCATAGTGGACAATGCACACCCGCAGAACCAAAGTCATGCTTTTTTATTTCTTAAACAATGAAGAAGGTTTTGAGAAACCTCCTCTCCTTAAGGGCAAAGATCCTGCCCAAATGATTTTAAGGCCTCTGAAATGAGACTGACCTGTGTTAATTTCTGTTTCTGGCCCGATCACCTCCCTTCTCTGAGCCTCAGTTTCCTCCTCCATGCAATGGACATGATTAAAAGGAATAAAGGAGAATCCTCTCACATGTGTAAGTGACTTCACACAACACCTAGAATATGTGCCTAATACATGAAATTCTGTTATTTTTCACCTTCTACTTATTTATTGGGCTATATCATACCTGTAAAAAGTACAAAAGGTTGGGGCGCTTGCTTGGCGGGAAGCCTGCTTCTCCCTCTGCCTCTGCCTGCCACTCTGTCTGCCTGTGCTTGCTCTCTCTCTCTCCCTCTCTGACAAATAAATAAATAAAATCTTTAAAAAAAAAAAAAAAGATTCTCTCTCTCCCTCTGCCTCTCCCCCTTCCCTCTCTCTTAAATAAAATAAAATACATCCAGAATCAACACTTCTCTGCTGACATCATTCCAGGCCAAAACATTATCATTTCTCATTGGGATTATTCCAGCAGCTTCCTCACTAGTCTTATTGCCTTTCCCCCCCAATAACTTACTCTCAAATTGAAACCCAAAGTTAAGATAGAATCAGGCCACATCCCTTTCCTGCTCAAATCCCTCTAATGGCTGCTGTCTCATTCAGAGGAAAAGCCAAAATCCTCACCCTAGCCCCCAAGGACCCGAGAGATCACATGTCCTGCAACTTCTGCGATCTCAGCTCCCCACTCTCCTCTCTGGCTGGAATGTTCTCTCCTACATGGCCCATATCCTCCCCTTCTTTAAGTCATTGCTTAAATGTCCCCTCCTCAAGGAGGCATTCCCTGAACAAAAATTGCAACCTCCCAAATGTGTCTCGCATTCCATACCCCCCTCTCTGCTTAATTTTTCTCCATAGCACTGGTCACCATCTAAACCTCCACTAACAGAGCAGGGACCACGTCTGTTTGCGCACAGAGGCACCCCCAGCACCTGGCACTGTGCCTGGTAGGTGCTCAGTTAATATTTATTGCACAAATGAACAGATGAATGAATGAAGCATCTTTGTACCAAACACAAACTTGCTAGAGCTACACGCAGAGTGGGCACCCCAAAAGGGTTTGAATTCACGAAATGAGGAATGAAGAGCGAGAATCCCACTTGTGAGATCAGTGATCGGAGGCTGCTGTTCATAGTGACTTACTGAAATTTCCCTGTTGAAACAAGTCTGTCCCGCAGTCCAGAAGCTATAACGTGGGCATTCAGGCTGGCTCGCACCGGACTGGCCCCGGATGTGGTAATCAGGCCACATCACAGGGCGAAGGGGAATTTTGTGGCTAGAGGCTCCAGGGGTGGAGCTTTTAGGGAAGCTGACGCCTGTACCTCGGGTCAAAACCGAAACTTCAGTGGCTGGCAAGCATCAATGCCCCCACCTGTGCCCCTTGGCCCCTTAGCCAGTAACGGATTCTAATAGACCACAGATACTTTTTGGAGGAAACTTATTGAAATGTAACATACGTACAGAAAAACGCACACTTAAGTGACAGCTCAGTATTTTCACAACAGCAACGCGGTAGAGTAACCAGCCCCTAGACCAGGAACAGAACGTTCCCAATCCATTAGAAGAACCTTTCCAGTCTCTACCACCACCCTCAACAGTCACTCTGACCCTGATTTCCAACACCGATGATTCCTTTTGCCTGTTTTTGCACTTCATGTAATGGCATCATACGGCCCTCGGTCTTTTGTTTATTACTTCTTCTCACGACATGTTTGCAGCAACGGACTTTTGACTTCCCCTCTTCCTCCACGAGCTCCAAGTGGGAATGGGAACTGAGGAACTCCGCAGGCTGGTTTCGAGGCACCAGCCATTTCTTGGAGCCTCAAAACCATCCCGCGGGCTGCAGGTGTTACCGCTTCCATGTCACAGATGAGAGGACTAAGGCACAGAGAGCTTAAATAACGTGTTCTGCTGGGAAGCAGAGAGTCTGCATTGGAACGCATGTCTGTCTGGTCTCCGAGTCATTCCCTTACCCACCATACACGTTTCTGATTGATAAAATGACCACTTATTGAACTCTCTCTTTGAGCTGAACATTGTGTTTGAGCTTTATTTGATTTTTCCCAAACCCCGAATGAGGAATATACCCTTATCCCTGCTTGACAGATGATGAAGGCAGGCTTCAGGGAGGTTAAGTAACTTATCCAAGGTTGCACAGCCTAGGAAGGCATGAGAATAAAGAGTTAACCTTTACTGTATTGATCCCAAAGTCCAATGCAGGGTGGTGTCAGCACCCGGCATTTATGGGCATCTTTCAAATATACCTACTGAAGGGGCACCTGGGTGGCTCAATCGGTTAAGCATCTGGCTCTTGATTAAGGCTCAGGTCATGATCTCAGGGTCCTGGGATCGAGTCCCGCATTGGGTCCATGCTGAGCAGGGAGTCTGCTTGGGATTCTGTCTCTCCCTCTGCCTCTCCCTCTGCTTGCACATGCTCTCTCTCCCAATAAAATAAAATAAAAATAAAACAACAGGGAGTCTGGGTGGCTCAGTGGGCTAAGCCTCTGCCTTCGGCTCAGGTCATGATCTCAGGGTCCTGGGATCAAGTCCCACTTGGGGGGGGTCTCTGCTCCACGGGGAGCCTGCTTCCTCTTCTCTCTCTCTCTACCTGCCTTTCTGCCTACTTGTGATCTGTCTGTCAAATAAATAAATAAATAAAATATTTAAAAAATAAATAAGTAAAACAACAATAGCAGGTATCTTTTGCAGAGCTTCTCTGAGTCAGGCGCTTTGAGTCAAGATTATGAATGACCCCCCTCCCCATATATGCTCCTGCCTTCTCTCTACTGTTAAGAGAACAAATGATTTTTAGCGGGACCCACACCTTTCTGGGGCTTCACCACATGTCCCACCCTTCTCTGCAGTGAGGTGGAGCCCCATTTAGACTAAATGACAGCCAACGGAAAGCTCTGCTCCCACACATCCAAAGGACCAACTTCTGGATCCTGCACTTCCCGAGGTACGGGCAGGGCTCTTGCCTCCACTGTACCCCTTCCCTCTGGCTGAAACGACAGCCGTAGAGTTAGGGAGCCGTCCTGGTCCCGGAGTATGAACACCCACATAGTTCCAAGAAAGATTAAAAAATGAAATTTAAAAAATCTCTCTTCGTTGGATTGTCTATTTGTAAGTGGTTAAAATGGTGACTTGTATGTTATGTGAATTTTATCTCCATTTTTAAGAAGACAAAAAACTTTTCCCTTGTTAAGTGACTTTGGGTCCCTGGTTTATAGTCCTAATATATAACACATTAGGTTCATAATCTTTATTTCTTGGGTTGGCCTCATGAGACAGGAAGTATGGTGGCCTCTTAATAGTTCAGGGGCTTGGGGCGCCTGGGTGGCTCAGTGGGTTGAAGCCTCTGCCTTTGGCTCGGGTCATGATCCCAGGGTCCTGGGATTGAGCCCCGCATCAGGCTCTCTGCTCAGCAGGGAGCCTGCTTCCCTTCCCCTCTCTCTGCCTGCCTCTCTGCCTGCTTGTGATCTCTGTCAAAAAAAAAAATCTTTAATAGTTGAAGGGCTTAATAGATGCTCTCGATCACACAGTTGGGAAGCGCCAGAGCCCATCCTTTGAAAAGCCGAGTCCCATGTCCTTGGGCTACACCTGCAATTGGCCAATAGCAGCCTGTGGGCCCTTGTAGCTAAGGATGGTTGTCACATATTTAAAGGGTTGAAGAGAGGAGGAGGAGAGGAATATGCAACAGAGGCTTTACAAGGTGTCTGCAAAACCTGAAAATATTTACTATTTGGCTCTTTACAGAAAAGTTTGCCAACCCCTGCATTACATCATTTTTTTTTTTTAAACCTTTCAGTATCTTTGCTTGGGGAATGAGGGCTTGACTGTTTCCCAAAAGCAGGGACCTATGGGTCAGAGTCACAGAAGGCATGACTTGAGCGAGGAGCTGGGATGGGAGGGCGGGCGCTAAAGGTCTTATGTCAGTTAAACAGGGGTTGTTTACTGGCTTCTAGAGGAAAGATGGTTAAGACAGAAACCGGGTTGGGGTGCCTGGGTGGTTCAGTCTGTTAAGCAGTTAAGCGTCTGCCTTTTGTTCAGGTCATGATCTCAGGGTCCTGGGATCAAGCCCTGAGCACTCTCTCTCTCTCTCAAATAAATAAATTAAAAAAAAAAAAAAAAGCATCTGGGTTGCCGCTGTCAGAACGAGTGACGTTGGGTTGGATGACATCTGTCCTTGTGGTGTTATCTCCTCAGTATCAAGTCCCCGATCTCTGATTTTCCCAGGAGCCCCCTTCTCTGCTCCCTATCCCTGTGAAGCACATGGGCAAACTCCATGCTTGGCTCCACGGCAGGCCAGGTGCCCTAACCCGGCCAATCAACCCTGCTGCCCACAGGGATGGGTTCAGGGGTGGGCATAAGCCCCACGTGGACCAATGAGCCAGCCCTCGGGTTTCGGAATCCCTGGCACTGCCCTGTTTTCTTTCTGCAGTTCTGGAAGAGTTTGAAGGGGGCCTGAAGCTCCAAGTGGCCACTAGTGAGAGAGTGAGAGACAGCTCTGATCACTGAGGAACCCCCTGATTTAGCCAGCCGTACCTGAAGCCAGCGTAGCCTTGGACATGCTATTCTCCCTGAGCCCACATGGCTCTGTCTGGCGTGCGTCACCCTGGCAGACGGTGTTGGGCCTTGGCCTCGGACTTGTATCCCCTTGGCACTCATCATTGTGATGCTCCACAGCCTAATGGCGCCAGTCTCTGTTGGAGGCCTTTGTTCCCACAGGCGCTTAGCACAAAAAGGGGGAGATTGTTGGGGGGCTCCCCTTCCCCTGGAAACAGCCTTAACCAATGAATGACAGAAGTTGCTGGAAAAATACCCAAACTCCCTTGAGCCTTAGGTGGCCGATCCTGAGGACTGTTCTCCTGTGAGTCCTGGAATTCCACAGTGGGGTTGCCCAGAGGGACCACCTGCTCAGTAACTTACCTCATAGTTCTTCTTCCTGTGTCCCATCTCACTTCCTGTTTCCCCCGCCAGGGATCCTGTAAGAGCCTACTTAGCCAGAGCGAGCCATTTTGTTGTTTATGCAGTAAACTTAGATTGACCCTGCCCCCTGCCCCCAGAGGAACTTACTTAGAAAAAGTCTGGGAAACCAGTAAAATATGACTGACCAGCCCCTGATAACAGAGCCCATACACCAGGATGTGTCAGGTCAGGGGGAGGTAACAGAGCCCGGAATACAAGGATGAGTCAAGCCAGGTGGAGACATCCAATCAGGAAAGCACCTCCCTAACCACCCAAGAATGTGGGCCCTGCCTTTTGGGTGCCAATTCTGACCAGAGTGATAGGCTAGCAAATAGCTACTATAGGGTAAATTGTAATTCAATTGGCCCCCTGTGTGTGGCCAGGCTCAACCACATGGCCTTTGCTCTATAAAAGTTAGTCTGTGAGGCTGGGAGGGGTCGCCTCTTTGCAAGAGACGGCCCTGGCGGTCAGTTTGATTCTCGATGCTTGGCGCGAAATAAAGCTGTCCTTGACCTTCGCTTTGTATCAGTCTCGCTCCTTTGACCATGGACCCAACAGATCCCACCTGCCATCATCTCTTAATGAATTCCTTGCACACACACCCTTGTCTCAGATCTGCTTCTGTGGAAACCCAACCGAAGCACTTCCTAAGATCAGCTTTCTGTCACTCGCCGCCAGAAGCGCTCTGGCTGACATGCAGTTCAAGCGTTCTTTGAACACATATGCCTCCTAACTATATTTTTCCAACCTGCTTTTCAGCTGATAGGCAGCACACGCACTGGCCTACTGGTGTACAAAGCAGAAAGGATGCTGGGAAGAGAAACGCCCCCGGGTGGCCCTGGGACCACTCAATGATCCACCCCACCCCTGTTCCCATCCCTCCCTCTCACTTTAGCCTTTCCCTGAGCTCATGCATTCAGAGGCTCCCGCCAGCCCCCCTGCCTACCCCGGGAGAGGGCCCACCCAGCTCCCTCCCCAGGCTCTCTTTCATCTCTAAGACCTCACTGTTCTGTCTTATCACTGGCAGGATAAGACATTCTAGTCATCTTCCTGTCCCTGACCTTTGTAGGAACAGAATGTATCCAGGGCCTGGGATGTTACCTCTGGGGATAAGAGCAATGGGAACAGGAAGGTTCCTAAGAGGTCATCATCCATCCATCCATCCATCCATCCACCCATCCATCCAACAAATATTTATTGAGTGCCTGGGCCAGGCGTTTTGAATTGAAGACAATAGAAACAACTAGAGGGAGCTTACACAGAAAGGGACTAACTAAAGGGTTCAGGTAGTACCATAGATGTTAACCATAAACAGCATGGGTAGAAGCACCAGAGCCAGGAGAGTACCCACCATCACTGTCGCTACTGCTGCCACCACCTCAGCTTAGGACTTAGGGGGCTAGGGGTAGGCTGATGGGACCCCCTCCCACACACACACTATTCCCTAGAAGGCCCAGATACTCTGACCACTGTGCTTGCCCAAAGATGTAGTCACTTGGCATCCCACAGCTTGTATTTGTCTCTAAGTCTTCACCAGGGGAGCCTAGATTGCATAAGTCACTCCTGTTTGTTGCAAGGATGTCTAGGAAACGTGTTTTTTCACTTTCTCGCCTTTATAATATAAGAAGCCATGTTAGAATGGGACCGGGATAGAGTAGGAGAGGCAGGTCTGTCACTCTGGTGCCAGGCTCACAACAATGATAAAGTCAGAAAAGTTCTCTACTTTCCAAGAGCTCACAGTTGACGGGGGAGACCAACATTCATGAAGTAATTCCAGGAGTGGAAAGCATTACTCAAGGGAAATTTGAGAAATTATGAGAACATAGACCAGGAAAACTCAACCCATTCCAGCAGGGCCTCCTGGAAGAAGTGTCATTGTACATGACTTGTGAAGAGGTTTAGAGGCTAACCAGGTAAAAGAAGAGGAGGGGGGAACAGCATTTCAGACATGGGATGATAGCATGGGCAAAGGCCCAGTGGCAGGGAGGGTGAGGGTTGTGGGAGGAATTGGGAGAAGGCCAGATCACTGGAGGACAGAGAACAAGGGGAAACAGGAGAAAGGAGGTCAAAGGGTGAGAAGGGAACAGTCCCTGGCCTTGAGGTCCATGTCTCCTAAGGGCAATGGTGACCCACCAAAGGCACATGAGCAGGGCAGTGACATCATAACTGAGAACATTTACTGAATGCTTTTTCAGTGATAGACCTTTTCCTAAGCTCTTAACACGTATCACTTAGCATCTATTTGCTACAGTCCCATAAATCAGGCTTGACAGAACAAGAGCAAGTTTCTCAGACCCCTGTCTATGCCTCAATTTCCACATGTGCACAACGGGGCCAATAACAGAACTTACCACAGAGGGTCATTATGAGGATTATACTGAATGTCTGGCATGTGGGAAACCACGTATATGTTAGCTTTTTCAATGGTTATTCTTTGTCCACATGAAAAAGCTGAAGCCCAGAGAGATTAATCAACTTGCCTGATGTCACACAGCAGAGAAGCAACAGAATGACAAACCAGGGATGGGAGAATGGGAGGGCCGGTGAGGACCGAGAAGCCACGTCTCTGTCCGAGGAGCAGCGGGAACCATGGGCTGCCCCTCGGGATCCACATGGTCAGCCTCAGCTCTAACTGAGTCTAACTGGGTCGTGCCTGGATCGTGCCAGTTGTTACATCTTTCAAGAGTTTACCTCTGAAAGTTTCTTTTCTCACTCAACATTATAAAGACCTATTTTGATCTAGAGTATTCATTTTTACTGTTCACTGGAATCTCTTTATGGCCATAAATCACTGTTCATTTACCCACTGATGCCTACCCAGTTTGGGCCCATTATGGGTGAAGCATCCACGCCCATCTTCACTCATGCTAAAACTTGTGTAGGGTGGACCGTGGAAGTGGGATGGCTGGCCACAGAGCACATGCATTTCAATTCGCCAAAGCACCGTGCAGGAGAGTTCCTACTTCCCCACTTCCTCACCAATAACAACACCCCACCATCACAAGTGGTACCAATTATGTGCCAGACACTTTCTCAACATTTAACATGAAATAACTCAGGGGACCCTCCCAAGAAACTCTGAGGTAAAAACAACGATCATTCCCATTTGCTAGACAGAGAAATGGAGGCACAGAGAGGTAGAGTAACTAGCCCCAAATCACTCAGCCAGGAACGGCAGAGCGTGATATGAAGCCAGAGAGACTGTTAACCCCTCTTCTATCATTTGGTATTTTCTGATTTTCAAATTGTTGTGTCTGGCTGTGAAACATCAATAATATTTGAACTTTTGTTGTCTACTTTGGCGAGACTTGGAGGATCTTTCCATGCATTTGTTGGCTGGTCAGGTATCCTCTGTGGAGAAAAATGCCTTTTTTTTTAAAGCTTTGGCTGCCTCTGATTTCTAATCTTCAAAGTAGATGTTCCTAGAGTCCAGAACTCCAGGCAGAGCCTGGCACAGGGTAGGTGCTTGGTAAAAATGTACTGAACTAAACTGGCAGAGTTTAGTCCAGTTAAGAGACGTCTCCTCCTAGAAGCCTGGTGGTGATTAATAACACTTCTGCTTATATTATTGGCCCATCATCTGTCTGCTGGACACATGTGCAGCTCCCTGGCCCCAAACTCCTTTTCTCCTCCATGATCTGACTCTAGTTTATCTCCCTGATCTCCTCTCCTTGCTTCATGTAACCCCCACGGGCCATTTTCCTGTCCCTTCAGTCAGCGAACATCACTCCCACCTCAGGACCTTCGCACATGCTATTCCCTCTGCCTGGAACACTCTTTCCAAGGCAATTCCATCTCATCCTTCCGGCCTCAGCTCAAATGCCACCTCCTCAGAGAGGCTTTCCTGACTGTCCTGCCAAGAAATTGAGCATAATTGCCAGTAATTACACATCTGGGGTATGGGTAAGATTTTTGAATTTTGTTATCTTATTATGTGCCTATATTTTCTTTTTTTTTCTGAAATGGTGATGTATTCCCTGCATGTATTTTTTTATTCAAATTTAAAATTAAGAGCCAATCCTGAGAGAGGACAAATGAGCTTCTGAGGCTCTATTTTTTCCAATCCTCCTGGCTCAACACTTTAGCAGGATTGTAATAAGATCCTAGCATTTTGCAACCTCCAGGATTTCCTTACTTCCTGCTCCCACTCCCCTCCCCCCTTCCACCTGACCATTGTCTGCCCTTGGCTCTGAATCATAAACATAAAAGCAAAGCTTCAGATCCAAAAGCCCATCTGCTAAACAGCCTCCCTGCTCCTACAGATGTTTCTGATCAGTAAAATGGTGATAATGAAAGCACTTATTTTGCAAGGTAATTATGAGGATTCAGTGTTATGGTGCTTGAAAAGCATCTAGCAAAAGGAAAGCTACTACTATTTGGGAAACTACTGTGCGATGAGTTTGGAACCAGACAAACCCTGGCTCAGAGCCTGCTCGTGGTGTTACCTTGGGGGCCCACTTGATCTCTCTGAGCCTCAGTTTCCCCATCTGTGAAATAAAGATTTTAAAAATTCCTACTGAGCCTATTAGAATGCCTTTGGCCAGAAAGAAGAAGCTAATAAAATTCAAAGTGTACGAGCCAGAACAGGTTACCCCGCTACCCTCCCCCCATTACAGAATCCCTAGTTTAGGCCAGCTGCAAGGTAGTGATAGATCCCGCAGCCTAATGCTATCATCAAGGAGCTAGGTTCTCTCCACCTCTCTGTTCTGCTGACCCGTGTTGGTTTCATCCTAAGGCTGGTCCTCCTCATGATCACAAGATGACTTGCCAGGGGCTATCAGGGTCACAGGCACGTGCTTTCACGTTCAGCTGCAAAACATTCCTTTCCAGACCCTTTGCTGGAGGAATGAGGAAGAACTTTTCCGGGCAGACGTCTCCTCGCTTCTCATTGGCCAGATTTGGGTCACATGCTCATTTTTTAACCAATCTCTGGCAAAAGGATGCAATTCTATGATTGGCTCAGACTAACTGCTCCCAGGCTGGGCGGGAATGGATGTCAAGGAGGGAGTGACCTGCCCAGTCCCCCAAACCTCAAAGTGTGGCAGAGGGAATGAAATGGGATCATGCTTGCAAAGCTTGGCACACACTGGATATTCAATAAACAGTACTTATTATTGTAATTAGCAACATCATCATCATCTTTTGGGGACTTTGGCATCAGACAGATTTCAGTTAAAGAGTTTCTCCACTTCTTAGCAGTGTGGCCTTAAAAAAGTTGCTGACCTTCGATTCTACTATGTAAAATGGAAACGATAAGCGCTCCTATGCCATGTCATTACTGTGTGGCAAATAGTGCTCAGTCTGTGCTGGGATTTTTGTAGCTGTTATTGTTTGGTTGGGGGGGGGGGTTGTTTGTTTTTTGCCTTCCCAGTAGCAATTTGGGTGACCTTTTCCTTGGAGTAGATGTGGTCCAAGTGAGGGACACTCTTCCTTCTGACTGCAGGAATGGACGCCTGAATTTCTCACCTGAATTCCTGCACACCCCTGCCCCCAACAAGGCCAATGTGATTAGTTTAGGGAACACATGTGATCCAAAATATGTCAATGAGGGGCACCTGGGAGGCTCAGTCGGTTAAGCGTCTGCCTTCCGCTTAGGTGATGATCCCAGGGTCCTTGGATGGGGCCCAGCCTTGGGCTCCCTGCTCAGTGGAGGGCCTGCTTCTCCCTCTTCCTCTGTCATTCCCTGGGCTGTGCTCTCTTGCACACTCTCTCTTCCTCGATCTCGCTCGATCTGAAATAAATAAATAAAATCTTTATATTTACAAAATCAATGATAGGCAGCTCCAGAATTTTGCTGGTCTTGCCAAGGAAAAGGGTGCTCTCTTTTGTCTCTAGGATTGCTGAACTAGAACAGAAGCTAGGAGCTGCTGGAGACTCTTGGTCACCTCTTGGAAAAAGGCTGCCTGAGAGTGAAACCAACAGAAGGGGAAGCAGAGGTGGGAGATGAGAGAGGTAGACGCCCGTTTATACTCTGGAGCTCCTGGATCCAACCATGCCTGAATTAGTTCTACCACTTCTCCTTTAAACTAGTTTAAACTAGGTTCTGTTACCTGCGATGATGAGTTCATAGCACAGCCTAGCCCTGTTAAGTTGGAGAATTAGAGAAGGAGGTAGTTCTCTTGAGTGTAGCACCATGCCTGCCCAAATCAGCTTGGTATCCTGAGAATTTTTTCAAGCCAATGCGTAGAATAGAACTTTAGAAGTAACTGGAGTTAAAAGTGCAAACAGTCTGGTGAGTATCCCTCCAGACTTTTTTTTTTTTTGTATGCTTTAAGAAACAGACATATGCACACACATAGAGGAATATTTTTACAAAGATGGAATCACAGTGTACATTTGCCACCTCCTCAGAGAGGACTTCCACGATCACCCCATCTAAGTACCTCCACCTTCATCCTTTCTTGCGTCATGGCATTTTTCATTACCCAAACTCACTTACTTTGTTTACTTGTCCACTGTCTTTCTCTTCTTGCAGAATGTTAGCCCTGTGAGGGCAGGGACTTTGCTTACCATTGCCATGAACCCAGTGCCTTGAACAGAGTGGCTAAATATTCAATACCTATTTGTTGAATACATATTCTGTAGTTGGTTTGTTTAACTGAGAAGTATGATCACAAACATCTTTTCAGGGTAACAGATATGGATCTGCCTCAATCTTTGATTCAAATCCATGGAATTCTATTGATTGGTTGGGCCATGTTTGTTTCCCCAAGCCCTGTTGAATAACTGCGAATGAAATAAAAAGCCAAATGGGGGCACCTGAGTGGCTTAGTTGGGTTAAACATCTGACTTCAGCCCAGGTCATGATCTCAGGGTCCTGGAGACAAGCCCCGGGTCAAGCCCAGGTTGGACTCCAGCTCCAAGGGGAGTCTGCTTGTCCCTCTCCCTGTGCCCTTCACCCCACTCATCCTCTCTCTGTCTCTCTCTCAAATAAGTAAATAAATAAAATCTTTAAAAAGAAAGAAGGAGGGGAGGGAGGGAGGAAGGAAGGAGGGAAGAAGGGAAGGGAAGGTAGAAAGGAGGAAGGGGAAAGAAAGCAAACCAAACGAACCAGGGGTTGGGTGGGTCAGTACCTCCTTTCCTGTGACACAGAGTAGAACATGAGGAAAGAGAATCTTCCCAACCTATACCAGGATCATCCTGATTCACAAAGAGAATATGTGAGCAGACATGGGTGACTTCATGTTCTAGCAAGAATTTCCCAGGCAGAAACAGTCCTCAAACACACAAAGGCAAGGACAAACAAATAATTCAGTGATCACCTCAACACTGGAGGGCAGAGTTGTTTATTAAGCCTTCCACTCACAAATGGAATTAATTTTATTTTATTTTTTATTGTTTAAAGATTTTAATTATTTATTTGACAGAGATCGCAAGTAGGCAGAGAGGCAGGCAGAGAGAGAGAGAGGAAGGGAAGCAGGCTCCCTGCTGAGCCCAGAGCCCAATGCGGGGCTCGATCCCAGGACCCTGGGATCATGACCTGAGCTGAAAGCAGAGGCTTTAACCCACTGAACCACCCAGGTGCCCCTGGAATTAATTTTAAAAAGTTTTTCTAGGGGCGCCTGGGTGACTCTGTGGGATAAGCCTCTGCCTTCAGCTCAAGTCATGATCTCAGGGTCCTGGGATCGAGCCCCGCATCAGGGTCCCTGCTCAGCAGGAACCCTACTTCTCCCTCTCCCACTCCCCCTGCTTGTGTTCCCTCTCTCACTGTCTCTCTCTCTGCCAAATAAATAAATAAAATCTTTAAAAATAAAAATAAAAAAGTTTTTCTAATTACAAAAGTAGTATTGGAATGCTATTATTTTACAAATTTCAGACAATACAGAAAAGCATGGAAAGTGACAAACGGGCATACTTTTAGAACATAGATTTTTTTTTCAATTCATCATCATCATCAAGTGTTTCAATATTTAAACACTAAAGTGAATTTGTGCCATTTTTTATTCAACAGTAATTACTAAAGTTTATTGATAAGCCATATGATTAACACCATTTTACAGATGAGGAAACCAAAACACAGATATATAACTAAGTTCAAACAGCTGTAGGTGACCAAGCTGGGGTCCAGCTTCAAGGCCCGTGAACCTAACTACTCTATTACATGGTCAAGGCAGAGGGTAGGCTTCTTTTAACATCATCACTGGTGATATGAGTCACCCTTTTCCGTATCTGCATTTGTTCTTCTGTTGATAAATGGGATTTTTCTAATTTTCCCTTATTGAGAAATAGAGAAGAATTTCCCTTTTGGTTTTCAAATGAGGTGAGAAAACTATGGGTAGATGTCACCACAATCAGTATTTCTTTCTTTTTTTTTTTTCTTTTTTTAAAAGGTTTATTTATTTATTTTTTCTTTTTTTAAATCTTTTTATTTATTTGACAGAGAGAGAGAGATCACAAGTAGGCAGGCAGAGGGGGTGGGGAGCAGGTTCCCTGCTGAGCAGAGAGCCCGATGCAGGGCTCAACCCCAGGACCCTGAGATCATGACTTGAGCCGAAGGCAGAGGTCCAACCAACTGAGCCACCCAGGTACCCCTAAAAGATTTATTTATTTTGAGAGAGCGAAAGAGTATGTGAGCAGGGGGCAGGGCAGAGAGGGAGGGAGAGAGAGACTCTTCAAGCAGGTTCCCCGCTGAGCAAGGAGCCTGATGTGGGCTCCATCTCATGACCCTGAGAACATGACCTGAGCTGAAATCAAGAGTCAGAGGCTTAACTGACTGAGCCGCCCAGGCACCTCTCCCAACTGGTATTTCTAATCAAAGAGAAGCAATAAAGGGGTTCAGTACCACTTGGAAGCAGTCACCTATTATGAATACATACATTAGTTTGAGGAGGGCTACCTCTATTTGCAAAACATCCATAAAGTGCTTATCATGTGCCAGGTATGGTCTAAGCATTTCATGAATATGAGCTCATTTGATCCAAAAAGAATATCCTGAAATACATACTGAGGCACTGGGGGATAACTTCCCCAAGATGACAAGAGGAGATCATAAGTCTCAGTGCTGGGATTTGAAGCCTGGAAATTCGGCTGCACTGTCTGGATTCTTAACTCCTATGCTAATGGACCTCTCTATCTATCCGTTGGCCCAACAGAACCAGCCAGCCCCGGGGTCCTCAAAGCAAGCCTGCCTTCAGCTGGGGACTGAAAGTTCAAGGCAAATTTTTTCCTCAAACAGCATCCAGCTCAGAGTTCTTAGGTCCAAAGCCTG
This sequence comes from Mellivora capensis, assembly GCA_004024625.1. Classification (NCBI taxonomy): domain Eukaryota; kingdom Metazoa; phylum Chordata; class Mammalia; order Carnivora; family Mustelidae; genus Mellivora; species Mellivora capensis. The sequence continues at coordinate 22,160 of PISX010002183.1, read as the reverse complement.
TGCAGGCTCTGCTGTGTTTTATGCCCTGGGTCTCACAAGCTGAGATCAAGATGGCAGCCTGTCTGTTTCCTCTTCTAGAAGCTCTGGGAAGAATCTGCTTCCAGATTCCCTCAGGCTGTTGGCAGGGTTCGGTTCCCTGTGGTGGTAGGACTGGGGCCCCAGTTTACTCCCTTGCTGTTGGTGGAGGCTCTTCTCCCTGGGACTAGAGCCATCCTACACTCCCTGTACTGTGGCTCCTTCCACTTTTTACTTAAGGTGAGTATCTTGGGGCACCTGGGTGGCTCAGCGGGTTAGAGCCTCTGCCTTCGGCTCAGGTCATGATCCCGGTGGTCCTGGGATCGAGCCCCTCATCGAGCCCTGCATCAGGCTCTCTGCTCGGCAGGGAGCCTGCATCCCCCCTCTCTCTCTGCCTACGTCTCTGCCTACTTGTGATCTCTGTCAAATAAATAAATAAAATCTTTAAAAAAAAAAAAAGGGTGAGTATCTTAACTGACCCACAGATTTGTCTTGAGGAATAACGAAAAAGACAGGGAACCCCCTTAGAAACAGGTACTCAGTGGGATTTTTCTGTTGTTTTAGTTTTGGTGGGGATTGCTGTGCTGATGTGAAGTACAGCTTTCTAGAAGAGCTCGACCATATCTCCTGAACCAAGAAAGGATAGACTTCCCTAAACCACCCACTAACCCTTAACCCATCACCCACCCTGGGGATATGCAAGGGGAGACTTGAAGATGACTGGGGTGAAAACAGAGGTTAGAGAAGGTTTTCATAGAGAGGATTTTTTTGTGCATCTGTGTGTACAGCACATAAGAGATGCTTAATCTATATTTAATGATTTATGCTGGGCACTATTCTAGGTATTGGAGCTCATGAGAATTAAATGGGGATGAATAAGGAAGAAAGTTTTTAAAAAGAAACAGAATATTATGCTAAGAGAAAGAAGCCAGACACAAAATGCCATATACAGGATTCCATTTCTATGGAATGTTCAGATAGGCAAGTCTGTAGAGACAGAAAGGAGATTAGCACTTGCCACGGGATGGGTGAGAGAGAATGACTGCCAACGGACAGAGGCTTTCTTGTCGGGGTGGTGGAAATGTTTGAGAATCAGATAACCTTGATGGCCACACAACATAACAAATATACTAAATGCCATTGAATTGTAGCCTGGTAAATAGTCAAGTTTATGCTATGTGAATTACATCTCAATAATTTTTAAAACATTAAAAAACGGGGAGAAACAGCATATATGATACAGACTGACATGTACAATGAGGTCCAGTGAGTAAAAGGTTGGAAGAGATAATAACTGGTTGGAGCAAGTGGTTAGGGTGGCCTCTCTGAGGGAGCGACAGTGGTGACTGAATTTGACTGGGAGGCAGTTATAAAAATATCTGGAAGAAGGTAGGTGAAGGATCAGTATGTGCAAAGGTCCTGAGGTGGGGACAAGTTTGGCATGTTCAAGGAGCAGCTAGGCAAGTGGAGCTGGAGCGCAGTGAGTTGGGTGTGTGGAAAGGTACAAGAGGGGGTCAGAGACTCCCACGGGAGGCAGGAAGCAGCCCAAACCAGGCCCTGCAGACCACTAAGAGGAGTTTGGCTTTTGTGCTCAGTGAAATGAGGAGCCGTGGAATGGTTTGAGCAGTAGAGCAACTTGATCTGATAAATGCTTCAAAAGGACGGCTTGGACTGCCACATAAAGTAGATAGCAGGCGAGTGAGAATAGAGGCAGAAAATGTAAGCAAAGCTCTTTGACACTGTGCCCGAGACTGGAAGCACTCAGGAACTGCCAGTCAGCTCTCATAAATTAGCCTCATGCCAGCTTGTCATATTTATTTAAAAACAAGAAGTCAAGGCCATGGTTATTTGATACTTCTGTCTTTGACACCACCTCACCTCCCTCTTCTGTGAGTCACTAGGCTCTGTCAATTCTTCTTCCCCCGCCCCTCACCCCTTCACTCCTTTATCCTTCCAACTGTCCCCACTTTGCGACCCAGTGACAGATGGAAACACTCGTTTCCAGGCTGTCCCTGGGGCATGCCCTTTTTCCTTCTCCCTTTTAAAAATATCTTCTTTTCTCTCCTATTTTTTTCACACTGTATGTCATTTGCAGAACAAAACTGTTAAAAAATAACAAACAAGCAAAAGGAAAAAAAAATACCCATGATCCACAATTCAGAGACAACCATTATCAAACCAACATTTGAATACATACTACTCCTGTTCTTTTTTTATTATTTGGCTTTAGATTTTATTTGTATCAAGATTATATAGTCACGTAAATTGAAGAGTCACATTTGCTAAAAACAGAAATCTTCACTTGGCACCCTCTGGTCATTTCCCCCTTCCCAACAACAACCACTTTGAGCACTTTAGCCGACTTTTTGATGTTTAATTCCATATCTCTCAATAACATGCCTCTATTTCTGCTTCTATTTTTTTTTTTTCAGTTTTCAATATAATCTACTTTCCCACTGTAGGATGTGAGGGTTCTTCTGTCTTCCCCTCCCCACACTTGGTCCCAGCAGATAGGCACACCCTTCCCATCCCCCCATCCTCTCAAGATGGGTGTATGGTAATTTTGGTGAGATCAATATTCACTATTTACATAATTGTGACTGTGTAAATGCCATTCACAGCTAAGCTCCACAGTAAACTAGGATGTCCTTTACTTTCCTGCACAGCTTTTTATTTTTCCTTGAGTTAATAATTGTCTTACTCCCTACCTCCACCCCAAGCCAACCTAATTTTCTCAGTATTTGTTATCAGTCCAACTCTGAACTTTTTGCCAGGGTCCAAATGTCCTCTCAACACCATCCAAGGCATCAGAAATTCTATCCATTTATCTTCTGGAAGAGATCTTTCTGGAGCCTTCAGACATGCTGGTATTTGGACTGGGACCCAGTGGTACCCAGCTGTCTTCTGGGATTTCCCTTCATCACTTTTCTGGGCATGCCATTTGTTTCTCTCTTGTGCTGGGTTTCCATTTCCTGGGTCATGTGTCTTATTCTTCCTTGTCTGATCGCCCCCCTTTTGGTAGCACAGCCTTCTGCAGCTCTCTGAGAAAGGGGGTTGAGAAACAGAAATTTTGTGACTTTCCATGTCCAAAAATATGTTTATTCTATTTGCGCCCTTGATGATTGTTTGTCTGGGTATGGAATTCGAGGTTGGAAATCCTTTTCCTTCAGAATTTTGAAGGTATTACTCCAACATTTTCTTGCCTCCAAGTTTTGGTCAAGAAGCCCAAAATTGTTCTGATCTCAATTCTTTACATGTGACTTATTCCCCCCTCCCCTTCTGGGATTTTGTTCTTGGTATTTTGAAACTTCATAATGATGTCCTTGCTATGCATTTATTTTTTTTTAATTTATTTATTTGTCAGAGAGAGAGGGAGAGAGAGCGAGCGAGCATAGGCAGAGAGAGTGGCAGGCAGAGGCAGAGGGAGAAGCAGGCTCCCCGCCGAGCAAGGAGCCCGATGTGGGACTCGATCCCAGGACGCTGGGATCATGACGAGCCGAAGGCAGCCACTCAACCAACTGAGCCACCCAGGCGTCCCTGCATTTATTTTTATCCAACATTCTGGGCACTGAGTAAACTCTTTTGGTCCGAAAACTCATGTCCTTTAGTTCTGAAGAATTTTTGTGAATTATTTTATCCATGATTCCTCCCCTTCTGTTTCTCTTCTGTCTTGATAAAATGCCTGTTTTGCAGCTGTAAGATTTTTTTTAGGCTGGTCCCCTAAACATCTTATCCTTTCTCTCCTATTTTCTATCTTTATGTGTTTGTCCTACTTTCTGAGACAAACCCTCAAATTTATCTTCCAACCCTTATATTAAATTTTTAAAATTTCTACTGTCATGCTTTTAATTCCTAAGAGCCCCTCCTTGTTCTCAAAATATTTTTTTTAATAGCATCTTGTTCTTCCTTTAGGGTTGTGCTCTGAAAAATTGTTTGTTTGTTTTCCTCTTGCATTTTTTCTGTTTCCTCCAGTTACTTTTCTCTATTTGTTTTTGTTTCAAAATTTCACATAAGAGGATATCCTCAGGTGTCTGATATTTCATGTTTAAGTGCAGGGAACAAAGAAGCTGATTATTGGGTATGTTGCAAAGGGGGCTGTTGACTTTGAGCTATGACTGTGAACTTTGTTAGGGACCCCTGATGTTTTTAGGTGATTCTTCTGAGTCTGGTCAGATTTGCTGGAGAAGACTGTCCAGTTTCCTGCCTGTAACTGAATGAATGGCCTGGCTGGCCTGGTTCTAGAGCTTTGTGGGTAGGGACACTATATCCAATTGGCCTGGCTCCTCTCGATGTGAGTGATGGGGCCAGCCCTGCAGGTGTATGGAAAGCCTAGAATAGAGTATTCCCAGCATGCAGGCCAGGAAATGGCCCACAAAAATATATTCACGTCAGATCCCTGGGACCTGGGAATGTTCTCTATCTTTGCAGCTAAATTAAGGCTCTTGAGATGAGGAGATAATCCTGGATTACCCAAGTGGGCCTCCTCATAGGAGAAAGGCAGAGGGAGATCAGAGACATGGAGGAGAAGACAATAGGAAGATGGAGCAGAAGGAGAGATGACCACAAGCCAAGGAATGCCAGCAGCCACCCAAAAATGGAAGGGACAGGGAATGGATTCTCTCCTAGAGCCTCTGGAAGGCGCATAGCCTTGCGGACACTTTGATTTCAGACCTCCAGGATTGTGACCAAATACGTTTCTGTTTTGACACCCCCCAGCTTGTGGTGATTCCTTAGAGCGGCCCCAGGAAGCTGCCGTAGTTATTAGGGTCCAGGGCATACCCCACTTTCAAAGTAGTACCGCTGCCTGAAAGCATACTGGGGTTCATAAGCCCAAACACACTCCCGTTCTATTGTCTCCACAGACTAGACCTCCAGACTCTCACCCAGAGGCCTAGAACTGGGTGGGGGCTGGGAGCTTATGACAATCTTCTTCTTTTTAGCCTATTTCCTTTATTTCACACCCTCCTCTCCTCCACCCACCTCCCACTCTCATTTCAATTTTACTTTCAAAGGCCCCTGGTGTCGCTGATTCCTGAGTGACAGGAAAAATCCAGAAGAGGATTTTCCAGGGTGGGAGTATAAATCAGGCTGGCTTGTGGCTTTCCCCTCCTCACCTGCCTGAGGATGGGATTTTCTCAGTTCTGTTGAGCCATTTAAACCCACCTGCTTTCTCTTCCCCAAAATGTTCTCACTGTTGTCTCCTTTCGTGTTCTCTAGTCCTTGAGGGCTTAGGGGTTTAAAAAATGAATCCTTTCATTGCCAACCTCGTAGGGCCTAGAAGGGTAACGGAGGAGAAGCACATCTAGTCAGCCCTCTTTTCCCAAGCCTCATCTTAAAATGGTGCTCTCTGCCTCTGCGGAAATCCCACTTCCTCCTTCCCTAGAGCTCCGGTTCGGACTTAGCTCACCAGGCCCCACACCAGGAATAGCACCTGCACACACACAGGAAGCATGGGAACATTTTTTATGGATGGTCTTCAGCAGTGGTTACCAACTGTGTTTATCATCAGTAATTGTGGAGGGGAGTGTCCTAGTTTGGTTTGCCCAGACATGGGCGTGGAGAAGTCAGACACCCAAGAAAGAAAAGTCAATATAGGTGTGTTGCCTGTCAGTAGATCTTAATTAAAAGGATATATTAATATAATACATGTATAACATATATTTATATAACATATAGATTTTCTATAATATATATTATCATACATATAAAATTTGTGTGGAGGGGCACCTGGGTGGCTCAGTGGGTTAAAGCCTCTGCCTTCAGCTCAGGTCATGATCTCAGGGTCCTGGCATCGAGCCCCATATCAGGCTCCCTGCTCAGCAAGGAGCCTGCTTCCCTCCCCGCCTCTCTACCTGCCCCTGTGACTACTTGTGATCTCTGCCTATCAAATAAATAAATAAAAATCTTTAAAACTAAACTAAAATCTGTTGTGGAGAGCATAAAATTATTTTTAAATATTATTTATATTTTATATTTAAATTCAATTTAGTTAATGGATAGTGTATTATTAGTTCCAAGGGTAGAATTTAGTGATTCATCAGTGAGCATGAAAATTCTTGAATTTGTAGATTTCGGAGTCCTGGCATCTGTATGGTATCGACTTGTTCAGAGTTTCATTTATAAACTATATTTTCAGAGTACATGTTTTTGGTTAAAATATAATCAGGAAGAAACTTATTTTTGGCATTTTCTTTTATGCAGAATGTTAATGCTTATGTTTGTCACAGGTATTCCTTCATTTCCTATGCATTCTGTCTTCTACAGTCTAAAAAACAAAAATGAATAAAGAGTTTAAAGAATATGTTATAAGTTGCTATACAGACATCAATATTTATACTCTAATAACAAAAAATTTAACTTTTCCTTTTCTCCCTGTATCTTAAAAAAATTCATAAATTAGATGCTGGAATAGATCTATGTGAAATCATGGGGCGCCTGGGTGGCTCAGTCGGTTAAGTGTCTGCCTTCAGCTCAGGTCATGATCTCAGGGTCCTAGGATCGAGCCCTACATCAGGCTCCCTGCTTGATGGGAGGTCTGCTTCTCTGTCTCCCACCCCCTTCACTCTCTCTCTCTCTCAAATAGATAAATAAAATCTTTAAAAGAACAATCTCTGTGAAGTCATAAAAACAGAAAAATGGTAGTTTATATCATCTGGCCAAAATATAACAAAATTGGAAAGGGATACAAAATTTACATAAACAAGAAGTAGGAAATTCTAAAACACTCCTTAAGTAAATCCTGTCTCAAAACAGAAACTATGGGAGTGCCTGGCTGGCTTGGTCGGTAGAGCATGCAACTCTTAATCCTGGGGTCATGATTTCAAGCCCCATGAGATTACTTAAAAAAAAAAAAAAAAAAGAAAGAAAGGAAAGGAAAGAAAGGAGAAAGAAACTATAGTGACAACATCATGGGTCAAAACTCATGAGATATCCTCAAAGCAGATTTTCAAAACAAAGTCATACTCCTGGATGTTTGTATCAGCCATATAAGTAGGTATGTTGTCAAGCAGGTCACCCCTGGTTAAGCTTGAGTTCAACCCCATTGGGGAGCTGTGTTTAGAACACACACTTCAGACTTGCCCCACCCACTGCGTGAGGAAGTGGGGGCATTTATCCTCCACTTGCACCAATCATTGGCTAAAGGCCTTTCCGGGGGCATTCACAACCCAGCTAACTTGTGCTGTGTTGAGAGGAAGCCCGTAGGCAGCAGTAGAACCCTCCACGAGGTTATGAGCAGTCACCAGCAGAGTATATTATGGGAGAGATCCAAAAAGAAACTGTTTCCCAAGCCCCACACCCGAGACCCAGGGGATCAGTGATAGGCCTGGAGTCTGTATTTTTTTCTCTCGGAAGTATTTGTTGCACCTGATTCCACTGAATTCTACAAGCTTTTCATTTCTGCCTAGTAATTCTAGTACCTGTTACCTGCTATGTGGCCAGGGCCAGATTAAAATATTAAAGTTCAGGGACGCCTGGGTGGCTCAGTTGGTTAAGCGGCTGCCTTCGGCTCAGGTCATGATCCCGGCGTCCTGGGATCGAGTCCCACATCGGGCTCCTTGCTCGGCAGGGAGCCTGCTTCTCCCTCTGCCTCTGCCTGCCACTCTGTCTGCCCGTGCTCGCGCGCTCTCTCCCTCTCTCTCTGACAAATAAATAAATTTAAAAAAAAATTAAAGTTCATAGGCATTGAAAAACTACCCCCAACTCATACATAAATTCACGTGAAACAATACTAAACAGTGAATATAAAGGAAAGATCAACGCAGGTTTTCTTTTTCCATGGTGTATTAGGCAGAAAAATGGCTTCCCAGAGGTGCCTGGGAGGCTCAGTGGGTTAAACCTCTGCCTTCGGCTCAGGTCATGATCCCAGGGTCCTGGGATCGAGCCCCACATTGGGCTCTCTGCTCAGCGGGGAGCCTGCTTCCTCCTCTCTCTCTCTCTGCCTGCCTCTCTGCCTACTTGTGATCTCTGTCTGTCAAATAAATAAATAAATAAATCTTTTTAAAAAAAGGCCTCCCAAAGACATCCACCTGCTAGCCCCTGGATTCTGTAATATGTTATGTTACAATGACAAGGAGGAATTAAGGTTGCTCATCAGTTGACCCTGAGATGGGGAGATCATTCTGGATTATCTAGATAGGCTCCATGTAATCATAAATCTCCTTATGAAGGAAAGAAGGAAGGAAAGTCAGAGCCAGAGAAGATGAAATGATCAAATCAGCAGTTGGAGTGATGCCATCACTGGCTTTGAAGATGGTAGAAGAGGCTGTAACCCATGGGATGTGGGCAGCCTCTAGAAGCTGGAAAAGGCAAGAAACCAGATTCTCCCCTAGGAATGCAACCCTGCCAACACCTAGAGTTTAGCCCCATAGTACTTCTGGTCTACAGAACACAAAGATTAATAAGTTTGTGTCATTTTAGGAAAATTCCCTCCAATATGTCTCATAATACATATCTCCTACTGTTTATTCCTTTCTGATTGAACCCAGCCTGACATACGTGGTAATCACTTTGATTCCTTTTTGAAAATACGTGAAATATCAAATTCATTAGAGGTTTTCATCGGGGCCCCTGTGTTGTTGACAGCTTGAGCGTTTTCTAAGCTCTGGAAAAAGAGTGATAAACAAGACATCAAGTTTCTACATCTGTAAACCTGGGCCAATCAGAGTACCTCCTGGGGTTATTACACAGATTAAATAAGTCACTGAGCATAATGGGCTTGGAGCAATGCCTGGCACAGAGTGAGGGTTCAAGAAATGTTAGGGGGCACCTAGGTCTCACAGTCGGCTAAGCATCCAACTCTTGGTTTGGGTTCAGGTCATGACCTCAGGGTCATAAGATCGAGCCCAGCATCGTGCTCCACACTCAGCACAGAGTCTGTTTGTCCCTCTCCCTCCCCTCTCCTCCCACGCCTCTCGTGCTCATACCCACACTTTCTCTCTAAAACAAATAAATAAAATCTTAAAAAAAAAAAAAGAAATGTTAGAAAAGGTAAGGAATGGAAGAAATGCAGAAGAGAGAGACAGTCTCCCTGCTTCCAGGGGGCTTAGATTTGATGGAGGAAACAGGATGATAAACTCAGGAAGAGAAAAAAAAGAAGGAAGGAAAATAGCTGACTGTGATAAGTGCCTCAGAAACACTTATGTTAGGGCACCTGGGTGACTCAGTGGGTTAAAGCCTCTGTCTTCAGCTCAGGTCATGATCCCAGGGTCCTGGGATCGAGCCCCACATAGGGCTCTCTGCTCAGTGGGGAGCCTGCTTCCTCCTCTCTCTCTGCCTGCTTCTGCAAACTTGTGATCTCTGTCAAATAAATAAATAAAATCTTAAAAAAATAAAAAGACAGAAAGAAACACTTATGTTTAAGACTTCATACTTGGGTCAGCAGCCCCCCAGTGGGGGGCAAATCCAGCCTGCCACCTGCTATCGAATGGCTTGTGAACTAGGAGTAGTTTCCATGTTTTCAAATGTTGAAAACTAGTATTATGAAAATGACAAGAAACTCAAATCTCAATATCCATAAAGTTTTATTGGAACAAAGCCACTCTTACTTAAATCATCTTTGGTTGCTTTCCCATTGCAACGGCAGAGTTGAGTTGTTGCAACAGAGATCGGAATGCCCATAAAACCCTAAATATCTACCATCTGCCTCTTTACAGAAAAGGTTTGCTAGCCCTTGCTTTAGGCTAAGTGGTCAGGGAGGTCCTCCCTGAGGAGGTAACATTTAAGTTGAGAACAACATGGCAAGAAAGAGGAAGGTTGGGGGTAGGAGGGCAGAAAGAACAGAACTAATGTAAGAGCTTCACTCTAATCCTGTATCAGCCTTCCAAAGTGGGGCTCTGTCAAAAACTATGATGGGACGCTGAGGTTCTGAAGGTGCAGTGGTTCCCTAGGGTCACAGAGCCATGGATCCTGAGTTGGGATAGGGAACCGGGACTGCATGCCCTGTTCCAGCCTCTTTTTGACCTGGGACAGCACAGGAGCCTAGGAACTGCAAGGTTCCTGCAAGGCTTTATTTGCCTTCCTGGGGGTAATGACCGGGGATTTCAGATTTGTTCCCAGGAATAGGTGAGAAAGGCCTGGGATTTGCCTAAGGGCAGGTGTTCTAAGGACTCCTGCTTGGCAGCAAGCCCATGACCATAAGAAGGGACCCTGATAACAGGATCTGTGGCAAGGGCACAAGGTGGAATGCCATGTAGAATGGGGCAGCTCTCAGAGAATTCAGGAAGCAGTTTTCATCCTGAGTAGCCCACAGTTGGCAGCTTGATAGAAAAGTCCTACCCCCAGCTCCCAGGGGTCTGACTCTGGCCAGGGTCTTCTGAGGCTGGAAGGAGACTGACTCAGAGAGTACCCCACTCTCAATCTTCTACGAGCCGGTTCATTTCTGCCAGGCTTTGTGATAAAGGAGAGAAGCAGGCCGTTGGCCCCATTTTAGAGCCAGAGAAATTGAGGCCGTGGAGAGCAACAGGGGGTACTTGGTAAAAACACAGACTCTGTGCCTGAATTCCAGACTCAACATTTCCCAGTGTGTGATGACAGGCAAGTGGCTTAACTTCTCTGTGCTTGGGTTTATAGATACGATAGTATCTGCAAAAAAAAAAAAAAAAAAAAAAAAGGGCAGAAGAAGAAGTAAAGACTTAAGGAAACAAAAGCTCAGCACCACACCTACAGGAAGAACTCAGTAAATGTTGGCTGATCCTAAGCACATTCTCTGTTAGCTTTGACAACAGCCCTAAGAGATTCTAGGGCGGCACAGGATTCTGGGTATGAGCCAGACAAATCTCTTCTCCACCCAGTTCTTCAGGGCCAAAACCTTGAAATCATCCTTGACTCCTCTCCTTCCTTTACACACCACAGTCCCTCAGCAAATCGTCCCTTCAATCATTCCTGTCATCTCCATGATATCACTTTAACCCAAACTGCCATTAGTTCTCACCCAGATTAGTGCAAAGCCTCCTGCCAACTGCCCAATTCCCTGTAAGCAAGCGAAGGGGTCTTGATTAAAAAATCAGGTCGGGGCACCTGGTTGGCTCAGTGGGTTGAAGCCTCTGCCTTCGGCTCAGGTCATGATCCCAGGGTGCTGGGATCGAGCCCCTCATCAGGCTCTCTGCTTGGTGGGGAGCCTGTTTCCTCCTCTCTCTCTCTCTGCCTGCCTCTCTGCCTACTTGTGATCTCTGTCTGTCAAATAAATAAATTTAAAAAAAATTTTTTAAAAATCAGGTCAGAGCACTCTTCTTAAAACCCTTGCATTTTCTAACACATCTAGAGTTAACTCACTCCTTTATTTATTCAATGATCATTTATTATTGAGTACCTACTACTATGTGCTAGGTGCTGCTCTAGGCACTGGAGATAAAACAGAACCAAACCGAAAAAAACCTCTGCACTCAGGAAGTTTACATCCTCCTGGAGGGAGGACAGTAAGCAAATGTAGAAGTAAAACAGATCATATGGTAGGTATTACAGAGAAAAATAACTCAGGGAAGGCTTTGGATTTTATTATTGTTATTTTTTTTCATTTAAAGATTTTTATTTAGGGCGCCTGGGTGGCTCAGCAGGTTAAGCCTCTGCCTTCAACTCAGGTCATGATTTCAGGGTCCTCGGATCCAGTCCCGCCTTGTGCTCTCTCCTCAGCAGGGAGCATCCCCCTCTCTCTTTCCCCTCTCTCTCTGCCTGCCTCTCTGCCTACTTGTGATCTCTGGCTGTCAAATAAATAAAATATTTTTTAAGAATGAAGATTTTTATTTATTCATTTGAGAGAGAGAGAGAGAGAGGATGAGCTAGGAGAAGGGCAGAGGGGAGAGGGAGAAGCAGACTCCCCACTGAGCAGGGGGCCTGAAGTGGGACTCGATCTGAGGATCCCAGGATCATGAGCTGAGTCCAAGGCAGACACTTAACCAATTGAGTCAGCCAGGCACCCCAGGCTTTAGATTTTAAACAGGGTGGTTGGCGAAGTTGTTATGAACAAGGTAAAGGTTAAATAAAAAGCCCCAAAGTGGGAAACGTTGAGCTCCAAGGGGCAATTCAAAAGCGGAATGTTCTAGACAAAGGCCTGAGCAGTAAGTATAGTGGTGGAAGTGTTCCTGGTGTGTTTCAGGCACACAGGGGAAGCCACTGTGACCACAGTGAAAAATGTGCAGGGAGGGGGGGGGAGTGGACTGACCTCAGAGGGGTAAAGGGGCAGGTTGTTGAATCCTGCGGATCCGCCAAGTCTTTTTTTCTTTGATTGAGACTGGAAGCCAGTGGAGGTTTTATTTATTTTTTTTATTGTTATTATTAGTGTTAAAGGTTTCATTTATTTGAGAGATCATGAGGGGAGAAGACAGGAGGAGCAGGAGAAGCCGACTCCCTGCTGAGTCAGGAGCCCCTCAACCAAGCAGGGCTTGATTCCAGGACCCTGGGATCATGAACTGAGCTGAAGGCAGACACTTAACCTGACACTGAGCCATCCAGGTGTCCCATCAGTGGAGGTTTTAAGTAGGGGAATGACTGGGGTTTTAAAGGATCACTGTGCTGGGTGTGTGGCCGGCTCAGTCAGAAGTGCATAAGACTCTTGATCTCAGGGTCTTGAGTTCAAGCCCCATGTTGGGTGTAGAGAGATTACTCAAGTGATAAAAAACTTAAAGAAAAAAAATTTTTTTCAAGGCTCACTGGGGTCCTCTGTGTGAAAGACCACAGGGAACAGCCACAGAGCCAGTGAGACCTACGACAGCTCTTACGAGGTATGATGGCTTGGACCAGGAAGGAGGTAACAACAGCAGAGGTGGTGTCAAACCCAAAAGCCTTACACAAGGGTAGGAGTCCTCCTAGATGGGGTTTCTCTTACCCTATAAGCCTTGTTCCTTCCTGTAACCTCAACCCCAGAGACCACAGCTAGGCACATAGAGGTGTCTAATCGGTATTTGTTGATTTATTTATGAAATTAACAAATGATCCAGGCCTAGGTTATCATCCCCTATTTTATTTTATTATCTTTTAAAGATTTATTTTAGGGGCGCCTGGGTGGCTCAGTCCTTAAGCGTCTGCCTTCGGCTCAGGTCATGATCTCAGGGTCCTGGGATCGAGCCCCACATCGGGCTCTCCGCTCAGCGGGAAGCCTGCTTCTCCCTCTTCCACTCCCCCTGCTTGTGTTCCCTCTCTCACTGTGTCTCTCTCTGTCAAATAAATAAAATCTTTAAAAAAAAATTTTTTTTAAAGATTTTAGAGAGAGTGTGAGCAGTGGGAAGGGCAGAGGGAGAGAGAGAAACAGAAGGAGAGAAGGAGATGCCCCGCTAAACTCAGAGGAGAGCGAGGCCTCGATCCCAGGATCCTGAGATTACGACCTGAGCACAAAACAAGTCTGAGGCTTAACGGGCGAGCCACCCAGGCACCGCTCATCCTCCTCTAGTTTAATGATAGGCATATAGTCAGAATTCAGTAAATGTTTATAAATAGAATACTGCACAATTCTGCAAGGCCGGGTGGCTAGTCCTCTTTACAGCGAGGAAAACTGGGGCTCAGACTGGGGAAGTGTCCCCTGGGGGTCCCTCTGCACAGCCTTGGCCAGAAGCTTCTGTCCCAACTTTCGGTGCCAAGTCTTGGATACTGGGTGGAGGGCGCCTGCTCTCTGAGAGAGTCACAGTGACCTCACCAGAGTTGCTCTCAAAGCTTCCCCGCCCCAGGATGAAGAAAAACCGAAACTTCATGGGGCCAGGAGGTCACCAGGCCCAAACCGATCCGACGTCCTAAAAGTGCCCTGGCCGGGTCCTCCCACCTTCAGGCCACAGAGACGAAGGGACAGAAGGGCCGCCCTCTCATGGCTGAGGCCCCGCCTCCCGCTTGTCCGTCCGCCCGCGCCTCCAGCGGAAGCCGGAAGCAAAAGCAGTCCCTGCTAGCCCCCGGCTCCGAACTCGGTGGTCTTGGAGGCTCCGCAGGATGGGGGAGAAGATGGCGGAAGAGGAGTGAGTGGGCTTTTCCCGGGCGGCGGAGGCGGCAGGGCTGGGCCCCGGCGGGTGACAGCGAGTGCCTCAGGCCGCCCTCTGGCCCTGAAAGGCGGAGCTCCTTGTGCCGGTTGGCCAGGACTGACCGTGCCTGTGCCAGCGAGGAGGGCGGGAGGGACGGGCCTGGGCCCAACCCGGCCCTACAGCCTCATTGAGGTCGGATCCTCGTGCAGGGAATCGGCAGCCCAGGGCAGGCCTCAAAAGCCGTCTGGCGGAAACCGAAACCTAAATTCCACTTTCCCAGTTTTCGGTCTTCTGATAATCAGGGAGAGCTCCGCCGCCTCCTCCAGGAAGTCGTCCCCCCCGCCCCCCCACTACTTAGCCAGTGGCCTCTTCCACGGTAACGGTGGTTTTTCGCATCTGTCTCCACCGAATCTCATTCATTCATTAACTGTTGGCCTTTTACTCTATTCCAGGCTCTGGGCACATAGTAGTGAAGGAGGCCGACCAGGAGCCGCCCTCGGGTAGTTTCCATTCTAGTGGGGAAAGACCATAAGCAAGCAAGATGATTTCTGAGTGCTAAAAGAAAAAGGAAGTGTCAGGATGATGGGAAGAAGTGCACTGCCCACCGAAACTGTAATGACGAGAAGGAGGGATAGGAGAGGGAACAAGCAAATGCAAAAGGCTGGAAGCAAGAAAGAGCTTAGTCTCTTTGAGGGACAGAGAAAGAAAGGCAGGATGGCTGGAATAGAAAGAGCTAAGGGACTAACTGTATAGGATGAGTTAGAGATGGGCGGCGAGGTGGGGGTCCTGTGTCCTCCCAGTACTTATCGGGAAGGACTACTCTAGTCTGTCTCCATATCTGCCAGGCACAACCCATTGCATGTTATAGATGCACCATCTATGCGAATGGGTTTGTAAAAATTAAGAAGGAACCCCCGTGGTTGAAATCTGATTCCCTCCCCTGACATCTTTTCAGATATATCTCTTGGCTGGCTGGGTGGTCATTTCATTTCGTCTGCTGATTTATTCAGCAAATGCGCTATCGTGGACACCAAGCCTGGGCCTCAGCCACACAAAGCAAAAGAGGTGGTATGGCCCAGTGATTTCAAGTTGGGTCTCA
Source organism: Mellivora capensis (assembly GCA_004024625.1). NCBI lineage: Eukaryota > Metazoa > Chordata > Mammalia > Carnivora > Mustelidae > Mellivora > Mellivora capensis. Next base: position 7,109 of record PISX010002183.1, on the reverse strand, counting down.
AACTTGGTTAGCTGAGATATAGGCCAGGTTATGCAACCTCTCTGAGCTTCAGTTATTCGTGGGTAAAAAAGGGAAAGGAATAGTCCCCCACCTCGGGCCTGGTATGCCTATTAAGTGAGAGGTTGTGTGTTATGTAGTCCCTGATGTGAAGCATTTACTCAATAAACATGAGCTATTATAATCACAATTGCGGTGATTATTATATGAATATTGCACTAGTTTACAGTCCCATCCCAAAGTGAGGAGAGAGCCCTGTGAAGAACACAAGAAGTGGGGTGAGTGCAGTATTACAGAGAAGGTTACATTTGAGCCTTTAGAAATCTGAGAAGGATTTTGTAAAGTGGGATGGGGTGTTCCAGCCAGATCAACAGTTGGGTGAATTCGGGTGACTTCTTCAACTTGCTGCTATAATTCAAGGAAAAGAATGTAAACAGGAGAAATAAAGGCGCCAAGTAAATAACGTTGGATCTTGGAATATGATGAGACTTCAGTTGGTCTCCATTTAAATCCCCCATTAAATGCCAGAGAGCAGGCGGCATTTTGTTTCTACACTGGCCCTGATTCGCCCTTGTTCCTGTCCTCTGAGTGGCTGTGTTCGGAGCACCTGAAGCCACTGGTACTCTCTGCTGTGGCAGACAGGAATTTTCTGAATCAGTTTCTGTCTGAGACCTGCCTGGTGGCTGTTAAGACGTGAATCCCAGCATCCTCTGTGCCAGGTTCTCCTTTGTGTATGTGTGTTGATACTCAGGGCCCTTTTCCCTTTGTCTAACCCTGCTGCTTTTTATGTCCAACAGGTTCCCTAACACAACTCACGAAGGTTTCAATGTCACCCTCCACACTACCCTGGTTGTCACCACGAAACTGGTGCTCCCGACCCCTGCCAAGCCCATTCTCCCTGTGCAAACAGGGGAGCAGGCTCAGCAGGAGGAACAGTCGAGCGGCATGACCATCTTCTTCAGCCTCCTCGTCCTAGGTGAATGTGGAGACCCCCTCATCTGGCATCTTGAGTGTCTGTGTGTGCTGTCTCTAAGGTCAACCCTGTCTGAGCCACCATTTACTTGACTTCAGGTCTTTCTTCCATTTGGTTTGACATCAAACACTGAGGGACAATGATCAATTCATAACACAACAGGGTACTCCTTTTTCTTCATAAAGTCATTGAGCCTAGTAATTTTGAAGAGCTCTTTATAGAATATCTTTGACGTCATTTGGAAGAAAGAAGGGATTTTTGACCTAGAAGGAACCTTGACCATCTTCTCATTTAGTGGATTTCAAACCCTGCTCACGAATGTGTGTGTGCGGGTAGTGGTGGGAGCAAGAGGTGGGCTAAGTCAAATGGGAGGGCATCTGACTTTCTGACCAGAGCAGCATTTTGTCTCCCATTAGGCTTCTGTGTAAATTTTACTTAATTAAAGGTTTTGTTGCCAAGTAAAAGATCGAACACCCTTTCTCTTACCCTCTGTCTCCCATTAACTGTGATTAGGACTTCTGCCGTATCTGTGTACCACCTATGTCATTGTTTACTTAATGTCATTTTTTCTTTGAACAGATTTACTCTCAAAAGTCTTGTTTTGTTCAACCTTCTCCAGTAATGAGTGAGAAAATTTAGGCCCAGAGAGATTAAGCAATTGACATGCCTGGTTTTTGGGAGACTAGAGATTAATGTTTGGATTACCAGACATTAGTCGAGAAGTTTAGGTAAAAGGCAATAACTTAGATGCCTCCTAGAGACTGTAGACAACTGTTTTAGACAAAAACAAACAAACAAACAAACAATTGAAACTGCACAACCACTTTGTACTAGCTGACAAAGGAAGAAATAAAGCTTCAAATTTGACCCAAATCCAAACTCCTATTGGAAGAGTAGAGTTGGCATATTTACGTTTTCTGTTCTTCTTTTCAGGATACTGAGCCATATTTCTGATTAGATTAGGTCTTTTCAGAGGAATGGGAAATACAACCTGATTGAAAGGTACAGAGCATTTCGCTGATGTCATTGAGGACTTCTTTGAAGAAAACTAGAACTTCTTTCACATTTACATTTGGATTCTATTAATGGTCAAATAATTTTAATAATCTAATCATTTGATTTCAAATCCCAGGGCTCAGCCTAATCTCTCAAAAAAACTTTTAAATTGGGAGGCCTAGGTGGCTCAGTTGCTTAAACATCTGAGCCTTGGTCTCAGGTCTTAAGCTCATTGTTGTGAGTTTGAGCCCCATGCTGGGCTCCACACTGGTCAAGGAGCCTACTTAAAAACAAAACAAAATAAAACAAAAAACCCCGCACAACTTTTTAAATTGAATACTGAAAAATACAAACAACAAGCATGCAGTGTCCCACATGGACCTGATATGCTCGAGTAATTGTGTACCTTGTGAATGTAGTTGAGTTCTGCTTCTAGGGGATTCCTTCAACAGTCAAGGACTCTTTTTGTTTTTCCTTTTTTCTCTGCGATATTAGTTGAATTTAAAGAAAAGCTGTTCTCTTCTTGATCAAGAAGTCTTTAGTACCTGAATCCTTAATCCTGAAGGACCAGTATTATTAGCCTCTTTACTTTGTTGTCAGCTTGATAAGGTTGGCAGCATACAAGGCAGGCCTGCAAGAAAACTTTAGTTTTGTAGTTACTTTGTTTCCTGAGAAGATAATCAGGGTAAGTCAGACTTTCAGAGTAATTTTCAGAGTGTGGAGCACTGAAGGTTAGTTGGTGCCAGAAACCACAAAACAGGCTGCTAGAATGCTTTTTGGTCCTGGCAGAACCCTGTGCAGGGTAACACATGTGGGGGCCGGAAGGGTCTGAACTGTTACTTATTGGGGCAAAAATTTTACTTGGATTGTCTTTTCAAACAGATCATGAGCCTAGACTGTAGAGTCACTCTCGTGTCAGGGTTGTTTTTTTTCACCTTATCAGACTGTGGGCAGGCTATGAATTGGTTATCTCCACTTTTTATGTGTAGGTCAGCGTGCGTGAGCAGAATGGAATGCTTTCTTTTTCAAGAAATTTGGAGGCATTTTTACTCTTTTCTTGTATATTATCAACAGAATATTATATGTCTTATATATTAGATGTCCAAACAATATACATCTGATAAAGTCAAAAAAGAATTGCAGTTGATAGTGCTAACTCACTAAATACATGAACTACAGTGAATTCAGGGAAATACTAGTACCTAGTTTATTCTAGACTTCAGGAACTCCTAACTTGGAACACATGTAACCACTTTTGTTTACTATTTTATTTTTTTCTAAGATTTTTTTTTTTTTATTGGGGTGCCTGGGTGGCTCAGTTGTTTAAGTGTCTGCCTTCGGCTCAGGTCATGATCTCAGGGTCCTGGAGCCTCACGTTGGGCTCCCTGTTCAGCGGGGAGCCTGCTTCTCCCTCTCCCTCTGTCTGCCCCTCCACCAGTTGTTTTCTGTCTGTTTATTATTTGAGAGAGAGAGCACAGCGCAGGGAGGGGCAGAGGAAGAGGGACAAGCAGACTTTGTACTGACCAAGAAGCCCAACGCAGGGCTCAATCCCAGGACCCATGCGATCATGACCTGGGCCAAAGTCAGACATTTAACTAACTGAGCCCCTCAGATGCTGCTTTTTTTTTTTTTTTTTTTTAAGATTTTATTTATTTATTTGATAGAGATAGAGATCACAAGTAGGCAGAGAAGCAAACAGAGAGGGGGGAAGCAGGCTCCTCGTGGAGCAGAGAGCCTGACGTGGGGCTCGATCCCAGGACCCTGAGATCATGACCTGAGCTGAAGGCAGAGGCTTAACCCACTGAGCCACCCAGGCGCCCCAGATGCTGCTTTTGTTTACTATTTTATTAGTCAAGACAAATGAAAGTATAACTTTTATGTCCTACAAGCTTGTCAAAGGATTATAGTGTATTCCCCTTTTTGAGGAGGGATGCCAAAACACCAGTTTTGACTTTAGAAGCTTGAAATCAGTTGATTTAACCCTTGCTGATCTTGGACTCTGCAGAAACAATAGTGAGTCATTTTTATTGACTTACATTAGAGTTAACAATTAGCATCATTTGACACATTTTATGGGCCTTTAAATTTAATGGAGTTATTAAAATTGATGTGCCTATGTTTTAATATAGTTTCCATAATTATTACTTCGGGCATGAACATTTAGAAGCATATTAACTTGTGGTATACCTGTCCTCCACACCACACGGAAGTTTTTGTCCTTTTTTTTTCCCGAATATACCTGAAAGCATGGATGTGTATGTGCATGTATACATTCATAAGCACATTCACACATACAGGCACATCTAGTTTGTATTTTGTTTGTTTTAATATAAATAGGTTCCTATAACTTGCTTTTTCATCTCAGAATGTGTTAGAAGTCTTTTTAAGTTACTACTCTTTTTTGTATCTACTTCATCTTTTTTTCTTTTAAAGGTGTATGTGTTAAAAGAAACATAAAATATATCCCATTTTAACCATTTTGCAGTGTACAACTCAGTGGCATTTAGTACACTCAGAGTGTTGGGCAACCACTACCATTATCTAGTTCCAGAATGTTCTCATCACCCCAAAGGGAGACCCAGTACCCTTTAAAAGGTGTCACTCCCCATCCCCTACCCCCACTCTCTAGTAAACACTATTTTGCTTTCTATTCCTAGGAATGTGCCTACTCCATTTCAGGCAAATAGAATCATACAATATGTGACCTTCTACACCTGGCTTCTTTCACTTAGCATTGTATCCTCAAGGTTCATCCGTGTTGCAGCGTGTGTTAGTAGTATATTCATTATTACGGGTGAATAATAATCTCATGGAGATATACCACATTATGTTTACCTGTTCATCGATTGTTGGACATTCGGCCTGTTTCTGTGTTTTGGCTGTTGTGAGTAGCGCTGCTGTCGACATTTGTGTACAGGTTTTCGTGTGGACGTATATGTCAGTTTCTATTGGATACATACCCAGGAGTGGAGCTGCTGGGTTAAATGCTTACTCTATGTATAACTTTCTCAGGAACTCCCGAACTTCCTACAGAGGCCGTACCATTTTAATCCCTTCCAACAGTGTCCCCCTGTCCCAGCGGCTCCCCTTCCTTGCCAGCACTTGTTATTTTCCATCGTGTTGTGTTTTTTCGTTACGGCCGTCTCGCTGTGAAGTTGTATCTCATGGTCCTAATTGGCATTTTTCTAATGACCAGTGATGTTGAGCATCTTTTCCTGTGCTTATTGGGCATTGGTATCTTTGGAGAGAGATCTTTTCTGGTTCTTGGCCCATTTTTAAAATCATATTGTTTGTCTTTTTGTTGTTAAAGTGTAAGAGTTCTTTATGTATTCTGGTTACTAGACCCTTATCAGATAAATGATTTACAAATACTCATCCATTCTGTGGGTCTTCTTTTCAGATCTCATTCTTTTAAGTGGCTGGAGACTGGCCCTGGCATTGATAAGCCTCATATTTAGCTCTTTCTGTTGATAGACAGTTTTTTCCCCTTTGCTCTTTTTTTTTTTTTTTTTTTTAAAGAGTGATAGAGAGGGGAGGCGTAGAAGGAGAGAGCTGGATCTCCAGATCCTGAGAGTCAGGGGTCCGACTGAGCCATCCAGGCACCCTCCCCTTTGCTTTTAAAGGTGCAAATTGATGTTTCATTTATTAGGATAAACTTTCTAAATTAATTTTTTCCTCTAGCTTGGTGCAGAAGAGGACCCGAAGCTGAGCGAAATCCCTAGATCTGTATTCGGTGGACTTATGTACCTGCCTTTATAGAAATGGGCCTGCCTTTATCGACATATGTTATGTGCTTATGCAGTAGAACATTTTTTTTCTTGCTCTTAGCATTTAATATAGGATTTTTCTAACGAGGTTAAATATTTATAACAAAGTAACACCACAGATTGATAGTTTAAAGCACAGAGTGAAACGAGACACAGTTTCTCTATGTACAACTATTTCCTTTTTCTGGCCACCTGGTACTTTTTGGTGGACCTTAAGATATCTAGTTTGTATGTGTAGGCGCTAATGGTGGCCATTAACCTCCCTGCAGATTGTTTAAATGTTTAAATGTTTTTACCAAAAAAAATCAGCAATTATTTTTAGTGCTGTTAGGATAATACTATGATTAATGAGATGGTATACCCCCCTAGGTGTGTAATGAAAGAAAGAGACGCTCACACTTGCACTGGGACCATGAAATTACATTTAGGAATTATTTATGTGAAAGTATGCTTTGTGGGGTGTCCTGAAATACTTTTTTCTTTCAAACAGTTTCACCTCCTCTTGTTTCCTTTCTTTTCTTTCATGACACCACCTCTGTGAGAAAAGTCAGACATTACTTCTATTTTGGTGACTGAGGAATGAAGGCAGTTGGGAGGGAGGTAGTGGGTGCCTGTGGTTAAGGGCTCAGAGTTCGAATTAGGCTCAACCCTGCACCACCTACCAGTGACGTGAGATTATGATAATAATAACTAGTTAAGAGGAGTGTTGGGGGCCAGGTGAGCAAGTGTTTGGGAAGTGTTCAATATAGCGCCTGGCTCATGGGAAGCCCTTAACCATTGGGAGCCCTGGTACCCAGCTGAGGATCAGGCACCCCATCTTTTGGTCACTGATGTTCTCAAAGTATTTACTTTGTCCTCTTTGTACAATACTCTCTGTATAATACTCTCACTTCCTTCTCTATTAAAAGAGAACCAATCACACGGTGGCAAAATACTTTGTGTCAACATCTTCTGTGGCAGTTATATTTGCATAAAAGTGATTGATTTCATGGACTTCCTTCTCACCATTTCAAGTTTTCCAGTTAATTGTGTCAAAACAGTTGAAGACTTTTCTCAGAATCCAGGAGATTCAAATAAATGATGGTATTAGGCTTAACAAGTTAGAAAAACATTAGGTGTGTGTTGTTCCCTCGTAACCCCTAGCAAACACACTAGTCCAGGCGTCTAAAGAAATATGGGGACGCCTGGGTGGCTCAGTTGGTTGAGCAGCTGCCTTCGGCTCAGGTCATGATCCCAGCGTCCTGGGATCGAGTCCCACATCGGGCTCCTTGCTCCGCGGGGAGACTGCTTCTCCCTCTGCCTCTGCCTGCCACTCTGTCTGCCTGTGCTCGCTCTCTCTCTCTGACAAATAAATAAATAAAATCTTTAAAAATATA